>LR548754.1:13827-81190 GCA_900536415.3 Caenorhabditis sp. 38 MB-2015
GGGGGGTAACACAAATTTTTGAGTATAGTTTTTTTGATTTGAAACTAAAGAGTACCACCGACATAGTAAAACTACCAAGGGAATTTTTACCGGAAAATCTAGTATTCGAGAAAATTGGATTCAGAACTTTTTTCTGAACAAAATTTCTGGTGCACCTTCCCCCTTAAATTTATTTTTTGGTGCAGCTCTCTATTTTTGTTCTGCTGCAACTTCCATCAATTTCGTTGTGTTCAAAAGAAAGAGCATCATCGATATAGTATAATCCCCGAGGGAATTTTCACCGGAAAGCCAAGTGTTCGAGAATTTCTACAGTCCCCTACAAATTTTACCACGTATACGTTCAAAAAAAAGTTCTAAATCCAATTTTCTCGAATACTAGATTTTCCGGTGAAAATTCCCTTGGTAGTTTTACTATGTCGGTGGTACTCTTTAGTTTCAAATCAAAAAAAAACTATACTCAAAAATTGAATTTACCCACCCCCCCCCCCTTTAAGTTTAAAAATCACTACATACTTATGTTCCTAATTTTTTTCTAGAAAAAAGTTATGAGCTCCCAAAAAAGACGATGCTTATACTGTGATGAAAGCAAGCAAAAATTCGAGATGACGAAAATGGCAAAAAGTAAAAAACTTCTACAAAAATGGTTTGAAGCTCTTGGAGAAGAATTCGAAAAAGCATGCAGAGGCAGACCGTCTGCATATATGTGTTTAACACATTTTGAAAAGGTAGAAAATAATGGACGTGCAATACATTCGGTTCCGAAGCCACTGCCTTACTGCAATCAGTATTACGTCAAAGAGTTAAAGCAACCCCGTAAGCTAAAAGGCATCTCTGTATCCATGATCAGCAATAACAAATACTGGAAGTATGACATGTTCTCTATTACTGACAAAAAAATTATAGCGAGAAGTTCAAAAATGGCTGAGTTTGAGTCAAAAAACGAAAAACGGCGAAAATCAGTTTAAAAATTCTTCTCCTATCATTCCTAGCAAAATGTGTCAACACGTTAGCCACGTACATTTTAATTGACGACTTTTTTTTTTGAAAAACAGGGAGGTCGAGAGAAAAAAGTTCACGTAAAAAATAAAAATATTCATCTTTTTGAAACGTGTGCTGAGGAGGTAATTAAAAATTGATTTCCCATGTGAAATTCAAATGGCTGAAACTGATTTCGCTTAAAATATTGTGATTTCATATTTTGGGATCCTAATTTTAACAATTTTAACTTCAATTTGCAATAGGTTTTGCCGATTTTTTCTGGTATCGATTTTTAGCTTCAGGAGTTTTTCAGAGCTCAGCAAGAATCAGAGAAGATTTTTGAATAATCGTATACTGTTGGTTAAATCGTTATAACTCTTTTAAAAATAGTCCGATTGGCTTCATCTTTTTCACAGATATGCCCAAGGATATTAACAAACTGCTCCAGTTTTTAGGACGTTATCTGGAAAATAAAAGTCTGCCATTTGTTTCTTGAAATTTTTTATTTCTTTCTTAGGACTTGAATCCATTTACTAAATGGATTTTCAAGAGGACCTTTCGGTGATAGTTTCCAGAAAAAATTTTAGTACCCTACCAAATCTGATACATTTTTCTGATACCTTTGGGTAAAACTGTGTTGAGGGTGGGGTAAAGGGACTCGGCAAGTTGCTCTTCTTAACTAAAAGAGCACAATTTTTTTAGGTAAGACCCTCGAGGGATTTTTCACCGAAAAGTCTAGTATTCGAGAAAAAAATGTTCAAAGTTAAAAATTCGGAAACTTTCAACGTATAGCCTAACGTGAAAAGTTTCCAAATTTCTTACTTCAAATGAAATTTTCTCGAAAACTATACTTTTTGAAAAAAAAACCTTCAAAAAATTTGCGCTTTCAGTTTAAAGCACCTTGCCAAGTCCTTAATTGTCCGTAACAAACTCGTGTAGTTTACTTGTTCATCATGTTATAGTCGTATTTTTCAGATTCTTCTTTGCTACATTTGCGGTGCTTGCTTTAAATATAACCGACCGAACTCAGGATCCTCTGTGACAACAGTTTTCTGCGGCCATCATTTCAATCCTCTTTCCGCTGAACCATTTTTTGATACGAACGACATGCCAAGATTATCATCAATGTCTTCACAAGTTGGAATTCTCAATGAAGAAAATGGTCAAGAATGTGAAGATGAAAATATTCAAATAATAGTTAGTAGAATGGAAATTAAAAATTTAGTTGCATCGTTTTTTTTTCTTTCAGGAGATCACGATTGTCTAAGAAGTCAGTTATATCACAGCCACTCTTAGTCGTTACCTTCAGTTTTTTTTTTCATATCGAATTTGATATAAATTTCATCTTTCCAACAAACATTTTTTTTTCATTTTATCACATTTCTTTAGAGTTTTCAATAATGCTTAAAAATATAAAATTGAGGTTTGAATGTTCTGAGAATCTGGTAGAAATTAACTCGAAACTACTGATAATGCTTTCAAGCCTCGCCACAATGCATACTTTTTTTTCTGCCCTAAAACAATCAGTAATTTAACCTTGTATGTAATTACATATTTCTCATATAATTATTAATTATAATAATTCAGAGTAAGGGGAACACAAAGTTTTTGTTTTATTTATAAGTATTTAATAGTGTGTGATATTTTTATAAACAATTTTTACAATTTTTACTCAAAATGAGAAAATGGAAAACGTTTTGGGGTTTGAAAGTTTTGAGAATCTCGTAGAAATTAATTCGTACCTACTGATTATGCTCTCAAGCTTTCACACAATGCATAATATTTTTTATGCCCTAAAACAAGCATGTAATTTGGACAACCATCTATATAATTACATATTTCTCATATCCAACATTGCTCTCGATGTTTCAACTCTTTAATTTTTTTTTTGGTTTTTTCAGTCACATCATAATTTTCTTTGCGATAGCGGTTCTCCTTTTCCCTTTCCCTTAAAACAGAAAAATACGCAAAGATTGTGACGGTCTTGCGCCAATAGCATAAAAAAGTCGCAAGCTTTGCGACATCTAGCAGCAAAACTACCGCAAGGCTTGCGACACCCTTGCGCCAGAAAAAATGTGCCCGAGATATCGAAAATAAGAACATTTCAAAAAGGCCTCATAATTTTTTTGCTAGGATTATGTGGGCAATTTGGACTTGAAGATCATAATCAGGAGGGTTGATTTGGTATATACATAAAATTTCATCATAATTTGATTATCAAACTTTGTGTATGTCCTGTTTGAAAAGTGTATCATTAAATATTTCTTATATTTAAAATTTCTCTCGCTTGTTTCATACTTTTTTTTGTGTTTTTTTTTTTGAATTTATGAATATCAGAACAAGTTATTTCGAAACACAACAAATTAATATTTTGAAAAAATAGAAAAATTATACTTCATTGATGTGAGAAATTGTTTTTATTTTTGAGGGTTTCGACATTGCGCCAGGTTTTCCACGAAAATTAATGTATTATTTTTCTCCATGAATGTTCATACTCTGAATTGTAAAAGCAATGGGCAAGTTGATCTTAAACGAAAGAACACCCTCCATATAGTACTGAAACAGTATGGATTTTTGACCGAAGAGCCCAGAAAAAAATTTTGAGGCACAGCCAGGCTGACCAGGAAGCTGTATGATTAAAAAAATTTCCATTAATGTTCTACCAAATCTGAACCATCTTGCGTTATTTGTTCGCTCTTGGATCATACAGAGGACTCTACATTCTCAATTTTTCTTCGACCCAATCGTTGTTGTTGCTGGAGTTGTTCAAGTTAACAAAGCCATGGAACTACCTATCTAATCTCATAAGGTTTTTTCATAATCCGGGAAAAAAGCGCCTAGTATTGATTTTATTTTCTCATTGCTTTCAATTTATCTTGTCTACGAGTTTTTGTAGTCCAATACGATTAATTAGAATAAATAAGAGTACAAAGTTTTTGTTTTATTTATATGTATTTGAAAGTGTGTGATATTTATTAAAAGTCTATTTATTGCTTCGTTCATTGATCCAGTAGAGCCATGTATAAACAATTTTTACAATTTTTACTCACAATCAAAAAATAAAAAAACGCTGGGGGGTTTGAAAGTTCTGAGAATCTGGTAGAAATTAAGTCGAAACTACTTATTATGCTTTCAAGCCTCGCCACAATGCATACTCTTTTTTCTGCCCTAAAACAAGCATGTAATTTGGACAACCATGTATGTAATTATATACTTCTCATATCCAACATTGCTCTCGATGTTTCATCTCTTTAATTTTTTTTTTGGGTTTTTTAGTCACAGCATACTTTTCTTTGCGAAAACGGTCCCTCCTTTCCCCTTCCCTTACACACAGAAAAATCCGCAATGCTTGCGACGTTCTTGCGCCAACTGCATATAACTCCTCATAACTTTTTTGCTAGGATTCTGTAGGCAATTTGGACTTAAAGATCGTAATCAGGAGGGTTGATTTGGTATATACACAAAATTTCGTCTTAATTTAATTATCAAACCCTATGCATGTATGTCCCGTTTGAAAATGAACTCGTTTCTGCTGTGTACCCTTTCAAGCCTTGCCACAATCATACTCTTTTTTCTGCATTCAAACAAGCCTGTAATTAAGACAAGTATATAATTAAATATTTCTTATATCCAACATTTTTCTCGCTTGTTTCATACTTTTTCATGATAATCTCTTTCTAATTTTTTTTTCGTGTTTTTTGAATGGCACAGTATTATTTTTAAAGCAAAATCTAGATGTATCTGAAAACTGAGCCAACCTGGTTCAAGAGCCAAATTGAGCGGAAAAAAGCTAACGGCCAGGTTGAGGTTGAGCCAGTTTGCCCGTTCAAATCTGATATTTTTCTATTGAAATCATGAGCTGAATCATGATTATTCAACCAAAAATATATATAAAAACTTTTTCTCGTTTCTCCAGCTGAAAAGTGCCAAAATTTTAGTGTTCAGCCAATGCATTCCTAATCCTTACCGCAAACCACAACTTCTTCACAATCATCTTCCCACCGTCAAACAAGACTCTAGTTTGGAAATATCAAAATTACAGTGTTCAGCCATCAATTTCCTGATGTGATCCTTACATCATATCGCAGTTCCCACAAAATATAACAAAATCTTCTTAAAATTGGTTTGTATCCAAAGTTTATCCACTCTCACCTCGGGGAAAAAATAGCAGGTCTGCTACAATTTTGCGCAGATTGCGCCTTCTGATGTCGCAGCAGCTGCGACTTGCCTGCGCCAAAGTGTAGCAGGCCTGCGTCACTCCTGCGACAAAATGAGCAGTGGCTGCTGCCTGCTTCAAAAAATATATTTTGAAATTTGTAGCAGACACTCGAAAAGTGTGGCAGACCTGTGCCAGCCGTAGCAGGCCTGTGCCAGCCGCTGCGACATCTATGCGGATTTTCCCCCGAGACGCTCTGTAAAAAACTACGAAAAATTTCATTGCACACTTTGCGAGCTACCGTACTCCCTTGCCGCCGTTTTTAATTAATGCAAAAAGTATTGCAAAAAATAATGTTTAAAAAGATGATTTTTTTAAGTGCCAGTCTTACAAGGGAGGTTCAACTAGTCCCATCTTAATTTTTAACGAAACTTGGCATACCTACTAATTCGGACTCCCTGATCAACGTCCTGCTTTTAACTTTTTTCCTTCGGTTCTCTGAAAAAAGTTTGAAAATTCCATGGTTTTTACACTGATAAACTCCTTCATAAAATACACACTAATAACAAAATGTTCACGTTTTTAAATTTATTTTGTTTTTCTCTCTTTTTTTTCGAAGAATTTTAGCATTGTTTTAAGAACTTTTCGAGCTATAATTTTTTTTATAGGGTTGAAGGAAAAAAGTTAAATGCACGTTTATGATCAAGAGGTCCGAATTAGTAGAAATACCAAGTTTCATCAAAAGTTAATATGGGGAGTAGTTGAACCTCCCTTGTTAGCTAAAACTGTTGTTAATGTTATATACACATGTTATTTTACCCTGTTGACATGAAAATATCCTATTTTAGCAACAAAAATATAATCATGCGGTAAAATTGCCAGAACACTCACGTTTCTCCACTTTTTTCTGTGCGGCTACAAATTTGTATTTTCTGGTTGTTTTCGTAGTTGCTTACGTTCCCTGCTGTTTCATTTTTTTAATGATAATTCTTTACAAATAAACTCAAAAAATGGGTGCAACCTACTGATTATGATTTCGAACCTTGCTACAAACATCATCTTTTTTCTATACTGAAACAAACATGTAATTTGGACAAACATTGAATTACATACATATTTCTTATATCCAACATATGTAGATAATCTCTTTTTTTTTCACTGACACATGCCTTTTAGATTTCTTTTTTTTTTGGTTTGTTATTGTAACCTACAGAACACTTTTTCTAGAAATTGACTATGAGGCGGGTAACGAGCATATGCGCATATTGTGGTGAACAGAAAAATCAACTCGTAATGACGGCCACACCGATCAATGAAAAAACTCTAAAATTGTGGATCGATTCACTTGGCAAAAAATTCGAAGATTCCTGCAGTGATAGGAAACGAGCATTCATTTGCCTATGCCACTTTGAAGATGTTGATGCTGGAAGACGTCCAAGTTTTGCAATCCCAAAACCACTACCCTTTTGTAACGAGAATGTGGCGGTAAGGGTGGTGCGAAGGAGAAATAAGGAAAAACCTGAAAATGAGACAATCAATAACAATAATGCTTCCGTGAGTTTTATGTGCATCCCATTCTTTTCATAGTCATAAATATTGCAGTGTTCCAAATCGGACGCATTGATCGATAAATCCAGCACACAAAAAATCGACAAAAACGAGGTGACTTTCGCATTTCATCATTTTTTTAAACTTGTTCACCAGGTCCAAACTGGATCCTAACTGAAGTCAGACCAAATCTTAGACCAACTGATCTATCCGTATCTGACCCAATTTACTTCGATCCAACAGGAATGGATCCCGATCATGACTCGTTCTGATCCACAATCCACACAACCCATTTTCGGTTCGGATCAGAACAAAAAAAACGGTACTATCATAGTATAAGGGTCCCAAAATGATATAAGAGTCCTGAAAATCCCGAGATAATACTTTTGATTGGTGTCAAAAACGAATTCGAAAAAATGTGCCGTATTTTCTCTAATATAAGGGCCTTCTGTTTTTCAACCGATTGGTTTTAGTTTTTTTTTTAATAGAAAAAGTCTATTTCTAGTGGTTCCCTTTCCGTTTTTGATCATCCACTGAATAAGTTAATAGTTTTAGTAACAAAAGCAACACACTAAGAATGAATAAATATTTTTTTCTAATGCTCAAATCAGAACTGTCCCGAGTGCCTTTATATTAGAGGCGCCCTTCAACTGGAGGTGGCCATACAATAGAGTAAATACGGTTAACAAAATCCTCATCTCTACGCCAGATCTCGAATCAGTGTTATCTCCAAACTTTTGACGAAGCCCTTTCTTTCAACATTTTAAAACTTGAATCTTGACATTATTATCGGTGAATTAATTCTGTATAGTTTAAACTTTCGAACCCCTATATTGATTGGGAATTTTTGATCACTAATTATGCTTCAGATGCGCGACTATTCAATTTGTCATATACCAATAATTGATCTTACAACACCGTCTCCCTCTCCGACACCATTATTGACCAATCCTGATGGTTCACCCAATCAGCCAATCGATCTTTCGACTGGAGTATCGAATCAGATGGGAGAAAATCAAATTGTCAGTTTCACCATATTGTTTCAGATATCAGTACTACTTTTTCAGATGTTCGGCACTCTATCACCTCCAGTGTTTCCTCTTTTAATGAACGATTGGCCAAATGCACTACCGGTTGCTCCACAGCTTGGAGATTCACTAAACGTCGGAGCAAATCAAAATAACTTTCGAATTTTTTGTTATTTTTTCAGACACCTGGCAGTCCACCTGTCGCTGGACCGTTTTCTTCGATGTTTCTTTTCAATCAATCGTCGACTGCTCCTCAGATCACAGTTCCGATTAATGTCGGAGACAATCCGAATCAAACTGTTGGTTTAGATGCGATGATTTTGAATCACGAAATTTCATTTTTCAGAGCTTTAACATTCCACCGACAGTACCCGTTGATGCACAGCTCACAATAGCTCCAAATATTGTCGGAGCCAATCAAAATGAACAAGTTGTTAGTTTAGCAGTAAAGTTTTTGAATTTCAGTAGTTCCTTTTCCAGGGACATAGCTCTACGTCAAATCTAGCTGGACCTCCTTCAATAAACTATAAACCAATTACAACACCGATTGGTCTTCTAAGCAGAGTTTCAAATGAAAGAGGAGCACATCAAATTGTTAGTTTAACGAAATTTGCGAGAAAAAATTCTCAAAATGAACTGGACATTCAGGCATCTAAATTTGGAAATCATACATCACACATCCAGAAAATTTCGAAAACTGAGCGAACAGTCAAAAAAATAGGATCCTCAAAATTTGAATTCAATAAAAAATTTAGAATTTTGCGAGTGAGCTCGAGCTGATAAACCTGCTCATCGAGCAGCTGAGAAGAACATTAACATTATTCATTTTTTCAGAGATTCGGAGTTCCATCAACTTCTGCTGGACCTCCTATGATGAATTACCGACCAAACGCATCACCGCCCAATCAACAGAATAGCGTTCCAATTTCTGTCAGAATAACTCAACAAAACCAAATTGTTAGTTCAGCCACACTTTTAGAATTTAAATTTTTTAAATTTTCAGAGATCCGGTTTTCGGCCAAGTCATCTCAACTATCAGCCAAAATTCCCGGTTCGTTTACAACGTAGAGTTCGAACCAATGTTCGAGAACGTCAAACTGCTGGACCTCCTTTCGTGAACAACATTTCCACTTCAATATCGATTGCTCCTCAAATTAGAGTTCCGGATAATGTTGAAGAAAATCCCAATACCCAACTTGTAAGTTTAGTTGCAACGTTTTTATGTCAAAATATTTCTTACTTCAGAATTTTGGAATTGACCGACTGCTCGAATAAGGAACTCATCGAACTACGACATTTCAAATCGAATTTTTCAAATATGTGTAACATTCAGGGGTGCCGATTTGCCCCCAATTACCACTTTTTCAATTTTTGCTCGTGTGTTTTCCATTGCAGTATCATATTCTGAGCAAACGTTAGGAGTATCAGAATAATTGAGCCAAACTGGCTCAGAAGCCAAAACTCGAGGGTTCAGCCATTAGTTCCCTAACTCATTTTGATAGTCATGTTTTCCCAAAAATGTTTGTTCTGTGAGCCCCAAACAAACCAAAACAGATACCTGTGCATATTGTGAATCGATAGATTAGGCGCTCTATTGAAATCTGTTTTTCTTTCCACTCTCATTGTTTTCAACACTCTATATCCTTCCTCTACCGATTTTACAAACTCAGTAACTTGTTGATTTTTTTCAAACTCATGTATTCATTCATTTTTTTTCATTTTATCAGATTTTTGTCAGTTTCATTTTTTCATAAAATTTTCAATTTTTCGTTTTTTGTCGTTAATGGTGAAGTCAGAGCATTGAGTAAGTTAAAGTTGATTTAAAAAAACTTCTTGCATATAGAAATACACCCAATATTATTTCAATTTTCAAAAGCGGTATAGAGGTTCACAAGAGGGATTTCTAGGCACCCAATATTATTTCAATTCTCTTTGTCATTCACTTGCGTTCACTTCTCTTTATCGAATCTCCATCGTATTTTTTGCAAAAAAAAAAAAATTTCCGTCACAAAAATTATAAAAAGTACGGTAAAATTTAAAGGCACACAATTGTTTGTGTTTTGGTCCTGCAACGATTCCCTCTGCGTTCGAATAAAACACTTTCGAAATTGTGTTTACGTTTTTTTCCCCTTTCGATTAGTAGCGTTTTTTTTCGTTTTGAAATTTTTTCCTCGAGCAGAAAAGTTGAAAAAATTTGTATCACCAAGCTGTCAGCAAATAATTAACTTTTTTACCTTTTTTATAGGGGAAAAATTCAATTGTTTAGGATTTATGCGTTTTTTTCCTGAAATTAACAATTTTAATTTTCTAGTTTTGCTCACTTCGATTTTTTTTCAGAATCATGGGATTAGACAGGATCCGTTGCGCATATTGTAGTAAAATGACAAACCGAAGCGAAACGACAAAAGTTCCAAAACCACAAAATATTCGTCAAGAATGGTTTGATGTACTTGGAGAAAATTTTGCGATTTCATGCAATACAAGAAAAGATTCCGCAATTTGTTTGACACATTTTGAAGTTATTCGCAATGGAAAACGTCCAATGAAAGCAATTCCAATGCCTCTTCCATTCTGTAATAACGATTATGAGAAGATGAAGAAACCTGGCGAGAAAAAAAGAGCTAAAAAGGTAAACATCGATTCTCAGCGAGCAAATTCTGCTGAAGTGAGTACTATTTTATGAATAATAATAAGTATTACTGTTAAGATTGAGAACAATAACAACAATACGCTCGATGAACAACGTGATCCGATTCTTGAAGAAGTTGAAGAAAATCCATGTGTAGAACCAATCGAGGAGGAAGCTCTTTCTTTCGCTGAATCGCAAAAAAGCTTCGAAAAAGTAAGTTTTTTGCTCTCATCAAAAAATATTTTGAAAAAATACGAACTTTTCTGATAAGACGTGTGTCATTTTTAAATATCCGAACGTTGGAAAAAAAACCCCAGCTTCAATCTTGTCAAATGCCACTGAAGTTTGTTTTAGAAAGTTTTAATAAACATGTTTTATTAAACATTGTGAAAAGATGGATATATCAGAAAGTATGTTGAAACTAATCTCGTTAGTCTTCAAACTTTACTAGTTATATTTAGCAACAAAAAACGCATTTCAAACTAATGATTAAAAATGTTGTTTTATTACTTCACAATTCAGTGTTTTTCAAAAATACACAAGGTTATTTCTCGTAGTTTTTTGAAAAAAAAAAACTTCCCAGAGACATTTGGTCGAATTTGTAAACGGAAGACGAGTTTTTAACTTGGAAACTTAGTCAAAATCTCTTTTTTTCCTTAAAATTAATGAAAATCATCAAAAAAGATTGGGAATGCGAGTATTTAGTGAAGCCAGTGCTTCTTCCTGAATCTATACTAAAATTTCGGATCTCAATGCCGAGTTTCAGAGAAGCATATGATAACAATTAATCACAAAATCTTGTTCAGCGTCTCAAGATCTGCAACACAATAAATTTCTTGCTGACAAACTCCATTCTGACCTGAAGCCATTCTCTGATCAAAACTTTTTTCTAGGTCGAACCGCAAACTGAAGTTACTCACAAGAAGGGCACTTTTAAAGACATTGAAAATGTGCATCATACGATTTCGGAGGATTTGAAACAAAAACCGGCAAGTTTTCCATCACAATTATGTTTTTTTCGCAAACAATCAAGCAATTTTTTCAGATTCTCATATGCACACTTTGTGGATTTGCATGTGAAAACAAGGAATTGTTCCCAGAGTCTGGTGTAACAACATTTGTCTGCAAGACACATTATCCTCCACCAGAAGATCCTGAACCATCAGTGATGAATTACTTTCTAAATGCATTATCGGCTATTCCACAGATTATAGCTTTGAATGAGGGAGCAGGAAATCAGACGAACCAAACTGTTAGTTTAGCGGAAAAGATTCACAATTCAATGCTGATTTTCAGGAACCATACTATATGAACCACATGTCGAATGCATTATCGATTATGCCGCCACAAGTTGGAGTTTCGAATGAAGAAGGAGCCAAAATGGCTGAAAAAGAGGTTAGTTTTCCGAAAACAAAATGTCAATTTTTGATATCAATGTTTCCTTTTCAGAAACTTGGCGATGCAAAAACCCTTGAATAAGAATTTGTTATACATAAGCTCACTATTTCAACAAATCCAAAAATCTGTTGAAACTTTCATTTTTACAAAAACTGTATCCATGTATATTTTTCTTTTTGTATTGTATCTTATCGAATTTTACTGAATGTTGTGCTGTTTTTTTTGTGTTACTCATAAACTTTCACAATGATTTTGAAAATTTTCCATTTTTAGTCGTTCATTTCGGATTTCTGAAGGAAATACTTGTTTTCTGTGGAAAAATAAAAAAGTTTTGTTTATTATCCGAGAGAAGTACACGACGTAAGTGGCCTAGTCGCCGACTTGAAAAAGTTCGGCCAATTTTTGAGGGAATAGTAAATTGCAAGAAATTTTCCCTCGCCGTTTGGCGCCAATTCAAATGTGTGTGTTTTATTTTCTTTTTTTTTTTCGTTGTTCGTTTTTTTTGATAGTTTTTTATGAAATAGTTCAACAAAATAGATTCAAGAAGAGTAAGAAAGAGCAATTTGACTGAAAATAACATTATTGAAGTTTTTCTATAGTGATTTTAAAATTTTTGCAAAAAAAGAGTTGAAATTTGACTATCGAAAAAAAGTTTTGAACCCGATACAATAATACTGCTCTGAATACATTTTGAAATGAAAATTTAGCTCAGTTGTTTTTAAAATGTTAAAGTTATTGTACGAAGCTTTATGATAAAACGTATGAAACACTGATTTGATGGTATCATACCCGTGTGAAAGTAAGTAGTTTTGAGCTGAGATAGCTAAAATTGGTACATACAAACCATTTTTCAAGTATGTTTTTTTGAGAGATAGCTGTTTCACTGAAAATTTTGATTTACGTTCGAATATTAGCTTTCACTAGGTTCAACGTGTTGAGGAAAAGTTCTCAAGTCATGTTTTTATATATAATCTGATCTTTTTTAAGAATTGAGTTAAATTATCAAGAAGCATGTGAACTAATGGAGATTTCTGATTTGTCTGGTGAAGGAAGACGGTATTTGTGGATTTAAAAACTCAGATCAGAGCTTTTTTTTCAAATTTTCGGCGAGTATTAAAAATGTGTTGAGTAATAGTTTTCAGAAAGTTGAATTTCTCTTGAACACAGAAACCCGAGTTCACACCAGAAATGAGTGAAAATTCTTGGTTGCTGAAGCTTGATGAGTGAGTCGAATATGAGTTGTAGTTGAAGAAAAATCGGTAGAGAAAACATAAGTCTTGAATACTTCCCTTTTCAAAAACCCTGCTCCCATCAACAAATTTAAAAAAAAAGTTAACCTCATTTCATTAGCTCAATGTTTGGTGAAGAACAAAATTTGCGATTCTCATTCAGAATAGCAGTTTTCTAGGGTGGAAATCTGGTGCACAATTTTGAATCAACAAAATTTTCACTTCACTAGCATGTAAAATTAATATTGCGCAAGGTTCACCCATGATCAAAACGCAAGAAACTCCAAAACATTTCTCGATTAGAAAATAACTCTAGGCACAATTTGTGTTTTCGTATTAAAATATTTAGCACCAATTTTAAGGTGAGCATAAGTTTTTGCGTTAATAGACCGAATATTCTCATATTGAACAGAAAGAAAACTCATGAATAATCACTGAACATTGATTTCTTTTTCCAAAAACTAAAAAAATGTTGAAAGACTCGAGAGATTTGTATCATTATCAACATCGGTTTTTGTCGAAAACTCGGAAAGCTTATGTAGCGTAATTTTCTTTGATATTTTTTTCTGGTTTTTTTACACAATCAAAAACAGACTTTATATCCAATAATAGGATTTTTCTCTTGTAAACTTAGTTTCAGTAGAACCAAGGTTTTTTTCAACTCAATTACACCATTTTTTCATTGAATATTAGCTTTTACTATATCACACCTCACGATCTCTGACACAAACTACACATCCGAACGACATGCTGGGCGTCTGGATTGAAAAAAAAAACTTTGATTTCATAACTAACCTCAAAAATTTTGAAATCACTATAGAAAAACTTCAATAATGTTATTTTCAGTCATATTGCTCTTTCTTACTCTTTTTAAATCTATTTTGTTGAACTATTTCACGAAAAAATATCAAAAAAACGGCTCCGCGACGTTTCGCCACGAGACGTTTCGACACCGCGACATTTCGCCACCGGACGTTTCGACACCGCGACATTTCGCCACCGGACGTTTCGACACCGCGACGTTTCGCCACCGGACGTTTCGACACCGCGACATTTCGACACTGCGACGTTTCGACACCGGATGATTTTTTGGAATAAGTTGTTCAATATTTTATGCCAAATGTTTTCGGGTATGACAAACATCATGGTGATATTCATTTTTAACCAAAAAAGAACTACACCCGAGTTTTCACCCATTTTTGGTCAAAAATTGACTGACCTCGATTTTTATGATACTTTCGGATTAAGGGTATTTGAACATCATGGTAATATTTATTTTACATCGAAAAAGAGCTGCACCCATATTTTAACCCATTTTAGATAACTGACTACTTAATAAAAAAAAATTAAACCAAACCACGAAATTTGCATAGTCATTTTTTGACCTAAAATGGGTTAAAATACCATGATGTTCAAATACCCTTAATCCGAAAGTATCATCAAAATCGAGGTCAGTCAATTTTTGACCAAAAATGGGTGAAAACTCGGGTGTAGTTCTTTTTTGGTTAAAAATGAATATCACCATGATGTTTGTCATACCCGAAAACCTCTGGCATAAAATATTGAACAATTTATTTCAAAAAATCATCCGGTGTCGAAACATCGCGGTGTCGAAACGTCGCGGTGTCGAAACGTCCGGTGGCGAAATGTCGCGGTGTCGAAACGTCTGGTGGCGAAACGTCGCGGAGCCAAAAAAACGAACAGCGAAAAAAAAAGAAAATAATACACACACATTTGAATTGGCGCCAAACGGCGAGGGAAAGTTTCTTGCAATTTACTATTCCCTCAATTTTTATGTTTTGAAAAAGTTGTTTCATCTTCGGTCAAATTTTAAGACAAAATATTTACAAGTTATTGATTATAGAATTTATTCGACATCAGACATAAAAACGATTCTGTCTCAAAGTTCTTAAAAGATAATTTAATAATATGAGCATGTGAGTTTTTTGCCCTATTTATTTGACTTCAGTGTGCAACTCTGTTAAAAATCCGTTTCTTCTGCGAAAAAAAACCGAAGCGATTTTTCTCCAAGAGAAATACACAGAAACTCGACCATAAAGAATGTGAAATCTTTCCAGCTCACCGGTGCACCAAACTCATCCCACAATATCATATAATCATGCGTCGACGTGCTGCCCTTTATTGTTGTTATTGTGGTGATCGAGAACGCGAAGACTATATGACAAGAGTGCCCGAACGAAAGGATCTTCGACAAAAATGGATTGATGCACTCGGACAAGGTTTCGCCGAAACTTGTGGCAATTTCAAACAACCAAGAATATGTTTGGTACATTTCAAAGAGGTTCGACATGCTGTTCGTGGAGTTTATGCAGTTCCGAGGCCGATGCCTTTTTTCAACTATAATTTGGGTGAAAAAAGAAAAACCAAGAAAAAGGATGATTTGGAGATGTCACTAGATGATCCGAATATGGATGAGAACAATAATGATAATGGTGATTCTGATGAGGTGAGTTAATTAAAGATAAAAAATATATTTTCTAGTTTGAAATGAAACTTCAGATCAAAGAAGAGGAATATGCAATCTTTGATAAAGGGGAACATGCAAATTATGAAGTTTTTGGAAGTTATAGACATGAAGAGATGAACGAGGAAAGTATAAGTGATGTGAGTATTTCTTCTGCTTAGAAGCTTATTGACACAAATAGGAATTTAGTTTTTGAAAAATGTATAATCTCTAATTCTCAAAATCAATCAATAATAGAATTTAAAACATTTAAAACTCTTCAAACTTCTAAAAAATTAAGGATACCACATCTTCCTGTCGTTCAAAGTCGAAAAATCATTTTTTCCGCTCTATTTGCGTTAAATTTATGATAATGTAAAAGTACTTAACTCAAAATGTTCATCAAGAAATAGAAAAATATGAGTTCTACTAGTTCTTTCTTCAAATTTACTAAAATTTCAGCTTTCCTCCAAAAAACCTCGAAGTAATCTACTGAACCAGCTTTTTCTTCTATTCTTAGTTGCAGTTCTAACCTTTCTTCGAAATAGCTATCTTAGTTCTCCGTTTTTAGAAGCAAAATAGGAGAAGGAAAATTAATGCGATGTGCAAAGAAGAAAAAATGCAAAAAAATTGCAAAAAATATCGTGCAAAGAGAGATAAATTTTGCGTGAAATTTCCCGATTTTCAAACACACAAAAAATACGATTTTGAAATTGCGCGGAAATTGTGTGTCTTACTGTAGCCCGCGAATTCAAATCAGATTTTTTTACAATGGAAAAAACTAAGATGTGCATGTTTGCCTGCAAAAAATAGGGTAATTTCACGCAAAAATTTATCTCTCTTTGCACGATATTTTTTGCAATTTTTTTGCATTTTTTCATCCTTGCACATCGCATAAGCGTGCAATGTTGCGTCATATTGTGTGTTTGATGTGCATCAATTGTTGTGTAGTTCTCGAGAAAAAAATTTTGATTTTCGCGATTTATTGTAATTTTTCGATGGATTTGCTCCGTTTCTGATAATTTAGATAAAATTTTGATATTAAACATATGTCTATGATACATACTTTCATATAGTAATAATTACCTTGCCCTGGGAAATTCTGAAAATCAAAGCTCAAATTTTCAGATTGAACCAGAGCCCAAAGTCGAAAAAAATGTTGTTCTCGATAAATACGATCAAACGATTCTTGAGGTTATTGAAAAGTTCCGATATGTAGGAAAGATTAAGCCAAGCCGCAAGAAACGAAAAGTAGTGAGTGATTTTGAAATTAAAAAAAAAAAAATTTGAAAAAACACTATCTTCGTCGATTGAAAACGTTGTTCATTTCAAAAATTCATAAATTAAGGTATATTTTGTTTTGAAACCACACAGTCGTTTCTCAATAGAGAAAACACAAAATGCGAAAAAAAAGAAAGAGAAGAAAGTATGCTCTATTGCGAATAAATTTTCTTGTGTGTATTTATCTCTTTCTTATTGCAATTATTCATTTTTTTTCTGAAAAACATGACTTTTACCTGACATTTATTGTTATAATTTATCGACTTCAATTTCCCAGGCATTATGGACACCCAAAATGGATTGTCGCTATTGTGGTGTCAAACATCCGACGAAAAAAACGTGTACCAAAGTGCCAAGCAATCGAAAGCGTCTTCTCGAATGGGCTCACATCCTAGGGCCGGAATTTCTGGAAAATTGCGATAGAAACTCGCACAACTTCATTTGCCTGAGCCATTTTGATATTCTCTCGAATGGGAAGAGATTGAATTATGCGTTACCAATTCCATTTGAATTTAAGAAAGAAGAAGGAGAAGAAGATTCGGATGATGATGATGAAGAGGAGGAGGAGTTGAATGTTGTTGATTAGTAGGGGAATCGAAGAGTATATAGATGTATATTTTAAAAAAGTATGTGTTTTTAAAGTTGAACAAGAGTAATAATTTTACATCGAGATTTTTCAAATGAAAAATTGAAAAAATATAATTTTTTCGATAAAAATATTGATTCGATGTTCAAATCCAATTATTTTCTAAAGTTGGTAGTCAACAAAATACTACTCAAATGTTTTTCTCACGTGAAAATGATGTTGGTGTATTCGAATCCCGAAACCATAGAAATTATTCTGTTGCGAAACTCCATCGTAAAAATTCTTGTAACATGAATCTTCTTGAAAATCTTCAAATTTTCATCGACAAATTATTCATTTTGAATAGAAGTTATACTCGAACTCGTTTTTTTAAAAAGTATTGTTGCTCGAACCCAAGCTCAAAAAATTCTAAACTAATAATTAAAGTTTAATTTCCCAACAACAAAAAAAACCACAACTTTCGATGTAGTAGAATTTCTCAATTCAAATGTTAGAACTTTGCACAGTCGAGAAACATCTTTAAAAAATTTAAAATCGAGCTTTGAATGTGAAACGTGAATCCGTGTTGTAGCCTGAATCTTTAAAATTATAAACAGCTAATATCTCTAATTTTTTTCTTAAATCAAAGTACTATTTACAGGTTTTGAATATGCCACAACTGCATTCTTCCAACATTATCGCATTTTTCTCGCCAGTATTACAAACACTTTACCTTGTCACATGTAAATCATATGTAAGTTCTTTGTCTGATAGATTTTTTAAAACGTATTTTACTGTTTTCGTTATGCATATAAAGTTTATTTTATCCCGTTTTCAAGAGTTTTATCCATTTTTAATCGTCCTGGACGGTTTCAATACTTGTTTTCTTAAATTCCGAAACTAATTTTTGCTCCAGAAATGGACAACTATTCCATCTGCGCTTACTGTAGTAAACGCCGCGTTGCGATGGAAATGACACGAGTGCCGCGAACGATTCCGGAACGTAAAAAATGGGTGGAGATTCTTGGCGAAAAGTTCAAAGAAGTGTGCGGATTCTGGCTGTTTCCGAGGATTTGTTTGTCGCATTTTGAGAATCTTGTCAATGGAAGAAGACGGGTTCATGATTTGCCGAAACCATTGCCGTATTATAATCCGAGTTTTAAGAGAAAAGATGAAAAAGAAGTGAGTTCTTAAATTTTTTAAAAACATGAATAAAAATTAGAGAAAAAGAAATACAGATATAAACAAATTTGAGTTACGAACAGCCCAGAATTTTCAGGCGTAATTAAATAGGACAGATTGACCTGGTTCAAAACGTAAAAAACGTTGGAAAAACATTCAAAAGTTATGCTCCTTTTCACTCAAGACTTCGAAAAGTCCTAAATATCATTTTCAAAAAAGGAGCCCGCCATTTTATATTTGAAACAGTAAATTTTTAACAAGTGAAATGTTCAAGAAGAAATCTTGAAATGATTGAGTTCTAACTGTTTCAACTCTACTGAAAATAATAAAATTTTCAAAATGACAATAATTTTTAGGTAATTTTCGCTAAAAATCAGATCAGAATTTTCATTTTAAAACTCGTCAGGTCAGTACTATTCACGGTGTGTTTCATCAAATAATAAGGGCTCTGAAACAGAAAAGCTTAGATGGTTGTTTTTGTGGAAATTGAACTCGATGTCAGCAATTATGAAATTGATATAGATTTTTTCAAAACATGAAATTGACAACTAAATTCAAAAAACCTGTGGCGAATCTTTAATTAAAAATAAAAATCCAGTTTGTACATTTATTTTCAAAGTTTCTATTTCAATGCTTCGCAAGTTTCTCAGCCGTATCATGCACAAAATATTCACAAATTTTACGAAAAAGCACAAAAAACTATCTCATCGAAAATCGAACAAAGTTGAAATGAGTTCTATAAGCTGATGTGTAAAATTTTCCCACTGGAAAGCTAGAAAATCCTGAAAATTGTTTGATTACAGAAATCCGAACCGTCTACGAGTGAAGCTACATGTACAAAGAATGAAGTATCAGCAATTGAAAAAATAAAACCAAAAAAGGTTTGTACTTCATATCTGCCCAAGTCTTTTAATTAGAAAAAAACATTTCAGGTTTTCTATGCTCACTGCAGTTATTGCGGGTTCTACGGCGATGTTCGATTATTCTCCCGAACGCCGACAGATGATAAACGGCTCATTGAATGGAGCCACATTCTAGGCCGAGATTTCCTATTCAATGCGACTCGTGTGACGTCGTCGTTTATTTGTCGAACACATTTCGATTTGTCATTGAGCGGCGGGAAAAGGTTGCAATTTCAACTTCCGATTGCGAATTGGAATGGAAATGTGAAACAGGAAGAAAATCCTTTAAAGATGGAGATTAAACAGGAAGAAAAACCTTTGATGATTGAGGTTAAACAAGAAGTAGAAGAGGAATAGGTAAGTTAACTTTAGTCATTTTATTGAAAATACAATATTATATCGGTTAAACAACAAATGAAGTGTAATACTGAACCGGTTTACGCCATTTTTTGAAAAATACGAAGAAAAATATGCGACTCATCCCGAAAAAAGTAATACTACAAAAAAATGAAACATTAAAATGCCAATTAGAGTCGGATGTGCAATATCTTCAAGAAAAGGAACAATTCAACATTATATTTTCTTCAACCGAACTTTATGAAAAATTTTTCCATTGTTAGCATATTTTCGAAATCATAATTCGGGCAATGTGTAACACAAACGCGACGTATTTCAAAATTTTCAGAGTCTTGAGAGCTTAATTTTAAAAATTTGACAGTGAAATTTAAAAAATGAACCATGAAAATGAGTAACCCTTTTTTAGAGAGAATAATTTTGGTTCTATAATAATGTCAAAAGTATAGAGTTGAGAAAGAAATTACCGATATCCATATTTTTTCAAGTTTTTAATTTAAAAATCTTACAATTAGTTACAAACATGATAAGATCTCATTCTTATGACCGATTCCTGAAGTTTTGAAAAAAAAACTGACCTTTGAAGCTTTGTTTTGTTCCTATCCAAATTTCATTTTTTTACAGGATGTCGATCAACGTATTACGAGTAAAGTGAAAATGAAGAACTTTCGGCTACTAATAATGTTTTATCACGGGTTTTTTGTATAATTTTTTGTATAAATTGGTTAATTTCTCGTTTTCACTCTGATTTCGAAAGATTTCAAATCGTCATTCACGATCTAATTACCTTTAAATTTATTTGAATAAATCGTGACGTGTATTTCGGTAAACAGAAAATGCGTACAGTGGAGAGCCACCACGTGTGCGCATATTGTTCTACACGTCGTCCAAAGTGCGAATTGACATCTGTGGCACACGCGAAGGAAGTTCGACAAAAATGGATGGATATCCTTGGCGCGAAATTCAAAGAGGCATGTGGGTTATGGACGAGACCCAAGATTTGCCTATCACACTTTGAACTTGTCAATGGGAAACGGAAGTATTCGTCGCTGCCGAAACCGCTGCCGTTTTTCGATCCGAGTTTTCAGAAAGAAAACAGGAGAAATGAGAAGAACAATATAGTCAAAGTGAGCGAATTTTGACGGATGAAAGAAAAACAAAAATCCAATTTTCTAGTATAAAAATAATTTTAAAAAAGTTAATTTTCGAGAACTGAGCAGTAAGGCGAACTGTTCATTTTCACTAACAAGTGACGGTTTTGAAAAAAAAAAAGAAGTAAAGTTGTTACGCCTAAAATATCGTACGATAGACTTTTGAGCAACAATCAACATCCCGTAGTAAGTTTTCACCAAATGCTAACTCTAGTTCACAAATGTATTTTTTGCGTTAAAGTTAGTGAATTTTGTTTCAAAATCTTAAAATGTAACCGTAAACTTCAGAGCTCATAAATACCAAGACTAAAATAGAGAAAAAGTTTAAAAACAAAACCAATTCACATAAAATGTATTATTACCTATTATGTACTTCAATTCATTCATCTCTTTACTTATATCAAAAACACTTGCGACATGCTGAAATTGTTCATTTTAATGTAGAAATGATGCTCCAAAATTGCTCCCGGTGAGAAAGAGACCGTAAATAAGCCCATATTTGTTTGTTGTTGATCATTTTTCAAGCATTTTTTGGTTTTCCAAACTGAATTTCGAAGAAAATAACAAGAAAAATTGAATAGGAGATTTTGATCATCTTTCAAAAATATATCAATTAACATAAATCTCTTATGAATAGTTGTCAAACGCCTGATAATTTTCCCTTGTTTGCTTCAAAAGTTGAAATTAACTGAAACCTCAAAGTTTTCTCATAAATATTGGATGAATGAATTATTTGTCATTTTCTCAAATCTAAAGCGGTAAATATCAATTTTTTGTACTTTTCTATAAGTTTTTACGCTGAAAAATATCCTTAAAATCAATTGAATAAATAGATAAATAAAAGTTCGACACTGAGCACACTTATTAAACAAAGTTATATGTTCTTCTTCTAAACACGAATTCATGTATTTGACAAAAATTAATGCTTCCTTTTGGTGTACTGAATTCTAAATTAAAAAGAGCATTTAAAAAATAAATGCTCAAAAAAATAAAATCCCTTTATACTCTTAACTCTTGCAGACATTTGTTCTACAGGAACCCGATATCCCGGAGGTCTCAACTGTCGAAGAAACTGAGCCGAAAAGTGAGCCAAAAGTAAGTAAAGTCGTTCCCATTCATCAATGTATTCCGGTCTTCAGATCACCTACTACTCCAATTGTTGTTATTGTGGCGCACGTGCAAAACGAAACATGATGTGCCAAGTGCCAAGAGATGATGTTCAACTCGTCGAATGGGGCCGCATTTTAGGATCGGTTTTTCTGTGCAAAGCCACCCAAGTATCGAATGGAAGGATTTGTAGAACTCATTTCGATCTGAAATATGGCGGAGGACTACGAATTCGTGGACAATTACCCATTCCGGACCCAAAGATATCAGGATCTGAGAATATTGTTGTGAATAAAAAGGTTAGTAGGTGGGAAAGAGGAGTAATTAATTTTGAATATTTTATTCAAGGAAAAAGGAAGCTCTCAAAAGACTGAAGTGAACATTGAAGATGAAATGGAAATGAAACCAAGTACTTCTGATCTGAATCTGGTGATTAAATTGGAAGATGAAGAGAAGATGGAAATGAGCACAATTCATGAGCACTCGGGATCATCTTGTCAGGAACTCGAAGACGGAGAACAAAATTCAGTGGAACCTACAAGTATAGTGAAAGAAGAAGAAGTAAATAACATCTTTTACTATAGGAGTATAATTTGAAATGTTTTCAGGAGTGTTGGATTGAAGATGAGGTGGAAGTTAAACCAAGAACAATTGATGAGCAGGTAACCCCAGCTTTGGTGAAAATTATAGCAAAAACTTGTATTTACAGACAAATAGAGTATCTTGTGATGAAAGTTTGGATTTTGAAATGGAAGAGGAAGAACAGAATTTGGCATCGACGAGTATGATAAAGGAAGAAGAAGAGAAGAATGAATGTTATATCACTGAAGTCAAAGTTGAAGATGAAATGGAAGTGAAACCGAATACTTCTGGAGAACCGGTAAGATTTTGAAAATTTCTGAATGAAAAACATATCAAAAATATTCGATTTTAACCTGAATATCAGAATGAGACCTGGCTTCTGTGGAACCGAAACCGAAATTCCGAAAGTTCCGACGGTTTTCAGAACTAAATTAATGCGGAACTTGGTTCCGACTTGTGATGCCGAAGTTATTGAGAATCGGAACCGTTCCAAAATCGTTTCGAAACTGTTCGAAACCAAAAATACAGAAAAAAATAGAATTTTTCTGAAATCTCAGGGTTTTTTTTTAAATGTTGTATAAAAACTATTGGTTTCCTTGGGTTCTGAATTCCAATTTTGAAATTTTATCATCTCCTATGGTTGCTATCTTTCTACCCAATTTCATACCAGAAAATGCGAATGAATCCAGTTGAATTTCGTCATTCCGAAAGTATTAAAATTTAGAACTACTTTTTTTCCGATTCGAAACTGAATTGGAAGTTCCGAAATAAAAGGTACTCTGTTTAGAACCGGCAGCTAGAACCTCATACGACCAAAAAACTTTGAGAAAAGTCACATTTTCGACAATTATTTCAGCTAAGTGAGCTTCAACCATTTAAATCTATGTTAAGAAAATAGAATAGATTTTTTCCAGAAAAATTCGGCTCTGATTTTTGTGTCCAATTCAGTAAAAAAAAACCTTGAAAAAATGAACTATGTTTGATTTACTGATTGAGCCTGTTTCATTTAACTATTTCGAGATGACTGCCTTGATTCAATCACGTTCATTTCCAGCCCCCCAACATCCTCCAAAAAAAATTAATATTATCAAGAATTTTCAGATATTCCATCATGAAGAGCAAAATATAAAAATCGAGTTGGAAGATGAAGAAGAAGAAATGGGAATGAGCACACTTGGTGAGCATGTGAAGGCCGATTACGAACGCTTTCGTGTCAATAGGAGTTATATATTCACAAAGGTTTGCTATATTTTTTCATCCAGTTATCAATATCCCAAATTTTCAGGCTATCCAACAACGATGCTGTTTTTGCGGGTGTGTCGGTGATATGAGATCAATGTATATAACACCATCAAATGAGAGAATAATTCTGGAATGGGCTGAAATTCTTGGATCCGAGTTTGTGTTCATCGCCACCAGTCAGCCACATTCATTTGTGTGTAGAAAACATTTGGGCTCGGCAAAAGCATGCTGTTATTGTGCACTTACTCGACCTATAATGGAAATGAAATGGGTGCCGAAAGACAGAGAATTGAGAAGAGAATGGTCAAGGATACTTGGCGTAAATTTTGAGAAACTGGTCGCTGTTCAGGATTATTCGCTGATTTGCATGTCCCATTTTGAACATATTGGAAAGAATAGTGAATATCGCAATGAACTTCCGAGACCTCTACCTTTTTGCAATGACTCTATGAGAAAAAATGAAACTGAAAAAGAGAAGCTACGATCAAAAATTAGGAAGGTATATCAGGTAAAACTTCTTCAAACTTAAGAAAATCTCTTGTTGTTTTTGCCGGGTTCAGCTCAAAAAAAAAGCTTTAAAAATCTTCGGATCCAATTCAAGAAGGTTTTTGGATGCGTTGAGTTAAAAATTTTAAAAATCCATATCCGGTCAAGCCTGATCCAGGTTTTTTAAACCCTGGAAGTTACATTTTTCCACTTATTTTCGCCGTTTATAAACAAAATCGACTTTTTAAAGTTCCTTATCGAATGTAGACTTTTTAAAACGAGTTTCCCAAATTAGACAGTTACAAGTTTTCACATACATTTTCTTCATGAACGATTTGCAAAAAATGAAATAAGTTCATTTTTTGAAGCTGAATTCTATTCAAAACCAGAAATTGACTCTAGTGTTCCTGAAACTCCCAAAACACCCGAAAAAGTGTCACAAGGCAGGTCAAAACTTTAAAATTGAAGCAGCCATTCTTCAAAAAATTCCACTGAATTCTGTTCAAAAATGGCATATTTCAAATGCTTGCCTGATTTCTGTAAATAATGATTAATTGAAAACTCGGAAAGTTGGTAAGAATGTCGTTTTCCTGAAAATATGTCTCAAACTTAATTCGGAAGGTGGAACAACAACGAGAAAATTGAGGTTTAACATGAAAAACAGATTATCAGCTTTGAAAATCAATTTTTCTTCAAAAAACATGAATTTGATACATTCTTTCTTTCAGAGTCCAACGATTGAAGTGGAAGAAGAAACTTCTGAGCCCGAGCCAGAACCAGAACCATATACCGGCAAGCCCCAAACCTGTTTCATATGTCAAACTCTTCAAAAAAAGGTGACGCCTCTTCCAACAGAACTAGAAGATGTTGTCCGATGGTCGAAAGTATTTCGAGAATTCCCGATTGTTCGAGAATTTTTGAAAAGTAAAAAGTTATTCATTTGTACGGAACATGTCGAGAAAGAAAGATGGCAGTTATATCCGAAGAAAAGAAAACGTGTTATGTGAAACCTGAAAATAATTTTATATTATGAATAAAATGTATATTTTTCATATTCTTTGTTAGTTTTAAAATGTGTTTGAAGACACCTTATACCTTTTTGAAACCTCAAAAAGAGAAATATAAGCTAATTTTTAGAAAACATGCGATCAATATGCACTTATTGTGGTGAGCTACAACTGAAACCGGATATGACAGGACTCACGAGATGGGAAGAATCTAGGGAGAAATGGTTTGAGATTCTTGGAGAAGAATTCAAAAGGAAATGTGAGGAGAGTTTGTGTCCGGTGATATGTAGAGCTCATTTCGAGAATGATAAGGAGCGAAGGAATAGGGAAGAATGTCCCAAACCATTACCTTATTGGAATCCGAAGTATGAACGGGTAAAAAAAGACCTCAGAGCATGAAAGAAGGAAAAAATTGAGGATTTTTAGATAAAACCGTATATTCCTTTGATGGGATATTTGAAAGTTAAAGAGGAGGATGAAATTGATGTGAAGCCTGATAATCTTGAGGTGAGAGTTGTTTTTTTTTTGTTTAATAAATCAATATTCTAGGAAAAATGTGTTCAATCACTGTTTCCAAGTTGAATACAAAATTTAATTAGAATTTTGATAGTTGAAAACATCAAATATAAAAAAAATGTCAAATTAAATAATCTGATTAAAAAAAAGGTTAACATATGAACTTTAAACTTTAATAATCGCATAGTGATGATTGAACTTTGAACAATATTAGCTATGTTTCTATAGTTTTAGGTTTTCTAAAATATTCGATAAATCTGAATCAAACAGTAACTGATGAAAATCCACGGAATTAAGTTCACAAAGAATAAATTGGATCGAAACTGGGTTTCTCCCAACAACTTCCTTCATCGCGTTATAGACTAACCTCAATCTGAAAAAAAGAGTAACAACTTGTTTGAAAAATTTGGAAAACGAAAAACTATTTATTTCTTAGGAAATGTTCAGAAATTTTTTGAAAAAACAGATTCACGCACTTTCTTTTGGTGATTTCCGATTTTGACAACTTTTGAAACAAATCTTTCGGTTTTAAAAGCATCATTCAAACTTTTCAAAATATTTTTCGGGTTTAAAACATCTTGAAAAGCTAGAATAGGATCACAACCAAAGTTTTCAACACGAAATTTCCTCCAAACCGTCAAACGCCAAATGAACGTCCATTTCATGTTTTTGAGAAATAATTTTGGCTCGAAAAAGTTAAGAAAAAGCTAGAAAAACATTTTGGATTTCAAGAATTATTCTAAAAAAAAAAAAGAGGGGACCGGTTTTTGGATTGATCCGATTTCCGAGAAGTTGATATTGAATTATTTTTCTGCGGCTGAGTCAGAATTTTTTCTCGACATGCTTCAGTGAAAACAGGTTGAAATAAACTATTTCTTGCTAAAATCAGCTTTTTGTAAAATTCTCTGAATTTTGGTATAAAATTTTGTAATTGATTCACACATCTAGAACTTCTATATATAGACATTTCACATATTCTCTACTTTCAGAGTATCGAAGTTCATTGTAATTTTCCTGAACCTGAATAAGCAACTTCTTCTTTTTTTTTTAATTTCTGTCTTTCCAGTTACTCAACCCTGTCAAACAAGAAGACGATAAACTTCTCAGCACAATAAAACAAGAAATTGTAGAAGAAAATAAAAATGACACAAAGCCGAGCACATCATATGAACCAGATCAGGTTTTTTTGAAATGTTTCTAAAATTCAGCTCAACAGTGTAAATTTTCAGGAACCTAATAATCACCTACGTAAAACAGTTGTGAAAGTTGAAGACGAGATGGAAGTGAAGCCAACAATCTTTGATGAACAGGTATTTCATTATATAGGATAGTTTTGAACTTACTTTATGATAAATTTTTAGCTACTGATGGATGTCAAAGAAGAAGAGGATAATTTGAGCAAAGAAGGACCAAGTTCAATTGATGAGCCAGATTCGAATGGCACTACAAAACCAGAAATCTATAGCAAAGTTCTCGAAATTTATGGAAAAGCAGAAAAACGAGGTCCATTGTCAAGAGAGCCGAAACCACCCAAAGTACTATTTTTTCTAAACTGAGCTAGAGAGGATCCCTAAGTGGACTATTACCATTAAAAATTTACTGAATCAGATACAAAACGAATGAGCAAACCGGACCCGATTTTTGATAAAAATATTACTTGTTCGAAAACAAGAAAAACTGATTTGTCTCCGTTTTTCTAAAAAACTAAATAAAATAATTGGAAAAAAACTGAAAGATGACTTCTGTATTTTCTAGGTGTTAAAAAAATTTAAAAACTTATTTTTTTTTTTCATTTTCCGGTCCCATTGTTAGGCTCGATTTAAAAACAATTTGAAAAATGAGAAGAAACCCGTACTTGGCTCGAGAAATTAAACAGAAAACTCGTCTCCGGTTGGATTTTAATCCTGGACACGCTTCTCAATTTGTTTTTTTTTTTTTTTTTCTAATCAAACTCAGAATTCACTGAATTACACTACTTCGTTCCAGAAGATTCCCATACGCGGTCGAGAAATCATTTGTTGCTGCTACTGTCATACGAATCGATATCGTTGGCAAATGACAAAAACGCCGAAAAGTGATGTTAGGATGATCGAGTGGTCCAGGATTCTTGGCGGCGATTTTCTGTATAACGCCACTCGAGTGACTCATACGTATATTTGTAGGTCACATTTTGATGTTGAAAACCCTGGAAAATGCTTTAAAGCTCTTCCGATTCCATAAATGATTTGGATATGTAAATGTATTGGCTTTTATGTGTTTTTAAACGTTTTGAACGTGTTGACTACTTCCAGATTGGAGTATTCTCAAGTTTTTAATTGTGAAAAACTACAGTTCTTGACTGTGGCTGAAGAGTCCAAAAAATAGTCTGGTCCGGTTTCTTGAGGTCCAACATTTGTGATTTTCGACCTAGAAAAGTCTGACAATTCCTGAATTTCAAGCTCAATAGGTGAATTTTTTCTAATCTTGAGGAAACCTTGAATTTTTGATCTTAAAGTTTTTTTTTGAAACTTCTAAACAATTCTCCGAATGAGACCTGATAAAATGTTTTGTCGGAAAATCTCCCGAACTCGGCCTGAAAATGGAGTTTTCAAGTTTTTAAATCCCGATTTAAAAAACTTCAAAAAATAGAACATGTTCTCATTTTTCCCAGTATTCTTCTAGTACTCTCCTGATTATTCTGGAAACCCACGAACATTAGAATCTTCAGTAGATCTCAGAAGCTTCTCAAAATCTGGAAAATATGATGATAACTTCAGAAGCTTCTGAAAAACCAGAATCCTTTAAAACTGCTCTCATGTCAGATAACGATTAGGATGATTTACAAAAGTTTTCATAAATCTTATATAATTTTCCCACGTTCCAAAAAAAGAATCTCAAAATTTCAAATGTCTACCTTCCCGCTAGTTGTTTCGATGCACATCTGTCCGTATCTGCGTCTCTTCTCTCTCTCCCTCTCTTTGTCTTTTTCTCTTCTTTTTCCTTTCTTTTTCCCTTTTTATTTACTAATATTTTTTTTCATTTTTTTTTGAATTGTTGTTTTTCGAAGCCTAAAAGGGTTCATTGACAAGCTGATGTACTCTGGTTGCCTATTCTGCTTCCCACGCTTTTTTGGGTGTTTGAAATTGTATTATTCTTTCTTTTCAAAGAATTAGAAAGAAAGAACACATTTTCTTTTGTGTGTTCATTTTTTCGAATGTTTATGATAATTTTGGTCGCATTATGTTTCAGTAGAATAATGCAGAAACGTTTGTGAAAAATTCAATAATTTTTGTACGAACTATGTCATAAATATGCCGTTTTTCAACTTGTATTCAAAAAAAGGAACTTTTTGGAGAGTGTTTTTGATAGTTGACAGTCAATTGAACCAAAAAATTGGATTGATCGTTTTTACCGGTTCTAATTCTTGAAGGATTGAGATTCCGGTCCATTTTTCATAGCTCCGTCTGGATTTTCGGTCCGATTCATCCTGATTTTCCGGATTTTTAAAAGAGAATTGATGTTGTAACCTTTAAAGTCACTTTTTTCATACCGTTTTTTCAAGTTCAAGCCATAGTTCAAAAACAGAAGGTTCCGTTTTCCCCCAAAAAAGCCCGTGAGCAGAGTGAAAAAGCCCGATTCGTCTTGAAATGGCCTGAAAGTATGTTGTATAGGAAGTATTTTTATGGTCCTAATAAAAAAAAATCAGACCTGGATAAATTTTTAGCTCAAAAAGTGAGTTTTTCGACCCGGTAATCTCTGCTTTTTTGGTCCAGGTCTGATTCAAGAGGCCCAGCTTGTGATCTTCACCTTTTCAGGCCCGTTTTTGACCAACCTTGTACAAAGTATTTTGCCAAATGTTCTCCTTTTTCCTTTTTTTTCTCAACGTCATTTTTTTCCGTTTGTAAATATTTTATTACACTTTTTTATCATTCAAACATCCTCAAAGTTTTTTGTTATTTCAAAAACATCTTTATCGATTTTTCCTGTCCTGTCCCCTTAAAAACAAGAAAATATGCAAATTTTTCATTTTCCCCGGAAATATGGGGAGGATTATAAGTAGGCATTTTACATTTTGAAGTGATGTACTTTATTTTTCTCATTTTCTTTTTGCATCATGAAAAAACAAATATTTTTCACGAAAATAAAG
This sequence comes from Caenorhabditis sp. 38 MB-2015, assembly GCA_900536415.3. NCBI lineage: Eukaryota > Metazoa > Nematoda > Chromadorea > Rhabditida > Rhabditidae > Caenorhabditis > Caenorhabditis quiockensis. The sequence continues at coordinate 43,759 of LR548754.1, forward strand.
AAGAAAAGAAACGTGGAAAACCAGTTTTCTTTTTCGAAAATGTCATTTCCATGAAAAATGAATGTTTTGAAGCGATTGAATTGTGTTTTCCGAAGATGCGTGAGTTGAGAATTCTAAACACATCGGGAGCATTTCTGAATCCTTCCAATCGTTTTTAAGTTATTGTCAATTCGAATTTTTCGATTGTTGAAAGCGTGGCCGAGGTTTTGCTACCGTATAGAAATTTTTGAAATTGTTTTCCCAAGATCAAAAAAATTTGGAGGTCTGAAAAAATAAATTTCACAAGTATTGTTAAAAATTGAACACCAATAAAACAAAAAATAAGAAAATGTTCAAACATATTTTCAAACTTCCACAATTGTTTTTGAGGATTTTCAACCAAAATTGGAGGTAGTTATGAAATTTGATTTTTTCAGACCTCTTTTTCAGAGCGAAACCTAGGCCATATAATTCTCTTCCAATGGTCACAAAAAAATCGAATTAACAATATGAGGTGATCCAGAAATCTCCCAGAAACTGTTAGAAATCTCCAATATTCATTGAAGGCACTAGAAGGTCTTCAGAATCTTATCAAATTCTTCTGTTGACTTTATAATTCTGATGTTCACAGAAGCTTCTCAAAAGTTTAGAATCCTTCAACGTGACTATTTTCAAAATCCTTCATAACCTTTCTCATGTCAACTAGACGTTTTATGAAGATTTCTAAAGATTCTGATATCATCAGAATTCCAAGACTTCAGAAGTTCTACAGAATAATATGAAACTTCTTTGATAACCTCAGAATTCACTAGATTCTTTTCTAAAGATTCTGATATCATCAGAATTCCAAGACTTCAGAAGTTCTACAGAATAATATGAAACTTCTTTGATAACCTCAGAATTCACTAGATTCTTATGTTTCCCAAAAATTCCCATTCAAAAGAATCTGTTTAAAGCGCTTTTAAAATGTATCTAGAATCTTCATTTGGTTCCCAGAAGCTACTCAAAGCCTCCTGGAATCCCCCGATATCGTCAGAAGCCTCGAAAAATTCAGATTACTTAATAACCTGTAACGGGTTATCTAGAACTTGCATGAAAATTTCAAAAGTCTCCAGAATTTGTTCAAAAATCTAGACATGCTTCAGAATCACATAAATCTGCTCTTTCGACTTCAGAAGTTTTTGGACTCTCTTTTAAAACGTTTGGAAGCTTTTAGAATCTACACTGAATCAGATACATCTCAAAAAAGCTTCTAAAAGATCTTCAGAAGTTCCCAGAACATTATACATTTTTGTGAAGTCTCCAGAATCCAAGTCAGACTCTGAAAACTTCCCAAATACTTCTGAATCCATCCTGAAAACTTCTGAATCTTCACAAGTTCTCAAAAGGTCTTCAATAATCTTCTTTTTTCCTGAAGGCTCAGAATGTCTTCAGATGAATGTTCAGGTTTCCATTAATTTGCAGGAATCAAAAGAGGCTTCAAAGGTTTCTAGAATTAATGTCTATAATCTCCAAAAGTTCTGATAATTCTTCAGAATCCTACTCAAAATTCTGAAGACATCTAGAACCTCCTCATTAGTTGTTTTTTGATCTTTTCCTCTCTACAATTTTTTTCGAGAAGAAAGGCGTGATTTTTTTTTTGCCTCATTTCGTCCTCTTATCGTTTGCAAACTATTTTTTATGATCCACATTTTCAATCAGTTTTTTATATATATATATTTATAATTAGATTATGGTTTGTGTCATTTCGTAAATATGCTAAAAACACTTTGTTCTCTGCGCCTTTAACTCTCTGACTCCCTGCGTTTCTCAAATTTTCGTTATTTCCAGATGAGCTCATCCGTCCCCACAGCCATCGTCCAACATCTTAAAAAATTGCCAAACTGTCGAGTTCTCTCCATTCAGAGCCACGTTGTCCATGGCTACGCTGGCAACAAATGCTCCGTCTTCCCACTACAGGTAGGTACAACGACACTCCGCGTTCACACCCCTCAATTCATTTTTAGCTCCATGGGTTCGAAGTCGACGCCATCAACAGTGTACAATTCTCGAATCACGCTGGTAACATTGAATATTTGTCGCTTCCAACAAGTAATTTTTGGTTGCAACGAGAGAAACAGATTGCTAGAGAAAGAGAGGGAGAGAGAGATCGAAAGAGTGTGGGCAGGGTAGAGATGCAGACAGCTAAAGATATGGTAGGGAAGTAGACAACTAGAGAAATAGAGAGACCCAGAAAGCTGAAAAAAAGCCAAGCGTTAGAGACACAGACAACAAGACATAAAATATGTGAGAGACGCAGAAAGTTAGAGAGATGTCACAAACGTGGGCAAGTAGAGACTAGTTAGAGATACAGACGTTCAGAGAGATACTAGAGATGCAGAGACAGTTAGCGAAGTTTTATGGAATCAGACAGTCGAAGAAATATAAAAGACGCAGGCATTTAGAGAGGTGTTAGAGATGCAGACAGAAATGCATGCAAAAGATGCAGACTATCAGAGAGAAACTAGAGACCCAGATAGTCAGAGAGGTATTAGAGAAGCAGACAGTTAGAGACGTAGAGAGGGAGAGATTTAGATAACGAGACATTAAAATATGCAAGAGACGCAGAGAATCAGAGCTACGTTAGAGACCCAGACAGCTAGAAGTATGCAAGTGACGCAGACAGTTAGAGATGTTAGAGACACAGGCAATTAGAGAGAGGTTAGAGATGCAGACAACTAGAGACAAAGACAGTTAAAGGCGCAGGCAAAATTGTATGCAAGAGATGCAGACAATTAGATGGTATGAGAGACAAAGACGACTAGACATGAAAGTATGCAAGAGACGCAGACAGTAAAAGAAGGGTTAGAGACGTAGAGACCTAGATAAAGAGAAACCCAGACAGCTAGACATAAGTGTATGCAAGAGACGCAGATAATTAGAGAGATGTGAGAGACGCAGAGAGTTATAGAAATGTTAGAGACGCAGACACCTAGTAAAAAGGAGAGCTCCAGAAAACTAGACAGAAAGTATGTGAGAGACGCAGGCGGTGAGAGTGGTGTTAGACGCAGAGACCCGCATGTTACCTATGTTCTTACCCACTTCTTACGTTCGCCATTGCGTATTCTTACGTTCTTGAACACCCTCCCCATCCCGTCCCCAAAAAATCTAAATTTTTCGATTCCAGGATACGAACATGTAAAAGGACAAAAATTGACCGACAAAGAATTGGCTGAACTCTACGAAGGTCTCAAATTGAACAATGTCAACAACTATTCTCATGTATTGACAGGTTAGTACTGTATTTTAGAAAATGGTCAAGTAGTACTGTACTTCAGGTTACTGTGGAAATGTGACATTCCTCCAACAAATCGCTGATGTTGTACGTGATTTGAAGGCGAAAAATGGGCAGACAAGGTTCTTTTGCGATCCGGTTATGGGTGATAATGGACGATATGTGAGTACTGTAGAGTTTCTCCTGAAAAGTACGGTAGTTACAGTACACCCCGCCTGAGTTGATGCCAATTTATCGTGATGTTATACTACCGTTGGCCGATGTTTTGACACCAAATGCTTTCGAATTGGGTGAATTGACTGGAATGAAAATTGAGACGGAAGAGGATTGTATCAAAGCGATTGGGATCTTACATCAGAAAGGTACTGGGTTACTGTAGCTTCTGTACCTTTAAACCAAATGGGACACTTTTTTAGGTGTGTCGACGATTGTGGTGACGAGTGGTGTGACTGGCGCCCAAACGGCGGAAAGTCTTCGATGTTATGCGAGTATTCGTGATGACGTCATCTATCGATTCACATTCCCGAGATTGCGTGGACAATTTGTTGGAACAGGTATGACTAGGGGTACTGTAGGAGGGCTTGAGTACTGTAGTTAGAGTTTTCCCTTTTGAATTTTATAGTAATCTTTCTTTTTAGATTACTGTAGGTTTAGTTTTGCCTACCACTAGACTACTGTAATAAGTAGTTGTAGCTAGGGTACTGTATTTTTGACATCTAGTTACCCGTAGTACTGTAATGAGTAGAGATTTATATCAAGAACCTGAAAAACAAAAAATATGAAAATTAAAAGGTTGAACTATTTTAGCGTTAAAAAATTTTGAATGTTGATCCACAGAATCCACAAATTCAATTCTGAAATTATAAACATTGATGTCAAAAGTATGACAAATTCTAAAACGAACCAGATCCTGCTTGTTCGAATAAATCCTGAAAATTGGGCCAGTGTTAAAACTGGCCTAAATGAGCCAGACGATTCAAATCAAGTTTGTCAGACTTTCGATCAAAATTTTTCTAAAACTTTGTGGGCAGGTTTTTTTTTTCAAATCTGGTCCATTTTTTGAATCCTATTAGGAAAATCCTGACAAAACACAAGAATCAGAAGGAAAAAATTTTCTGAAACGGATAATCTACTCGGGGGAAAACCCGCATAGATGTCGCAGCGGCTGCGGCATTCTTTCCTCATGGCGCAGGCCTGCTACATTTTGGCGCAGGCATGTCACAGCTCTGCGACACCAAAAAAACGCGGCCCTGCAAAAACTGTAGCAAACCTGCTGTTTTTCCCCGAGTCGATATTAATCGAAAACTGAAAAAAAACAGCTCAACCCGGTTTTTTTTTTGGCCCGATTTTATCGAACAAGGTCCGATTTAGTGCACTCAAATATCTGAACCTTAAAGGTCAAAAACACATCGTTCAAAATTCGTCTAAAGTAATCCAAAAATTAACTTTCCCAATTTCTCGAAGCTTGTCACCATAAAACATAATTCAAATTCGGGATTTCAAAACTTTTCTGCAAAAATCAGCAAAATTTTTACATTTATATTCACATAGTAATATTTGAATCTAACAATTTTCATCTCAAAAATTGATATTTGATTGTGAGAATATTGGCTCTCGGGATAATAAATTTAAACATTGGAAGTTTGGTATCGAAAATCAATATTTAAAATTTAGGTTTAGAATACTAGTACCAGAAACTCAGAATTTCAAAATTGGAGTTTTAGAGGTTCGACTTCAAAAATCTTTATGTCAAATTTCAACCTAACAAAAGATTCAAAATATACAGTAGCGAGCAAAAGTTTGTATACTGTTGGTTTTTTGGTCATATCTCAGCTCAAAATGGTCCGTTTGGCCTCATATTTCGCACAATTGTGCTCAAAGACATCAGCAATGTGCTCCAGTTTTTGTACGACGATATCTGGAAAAATGAAAATCTGAAAATTTTGATTTTTTGAAAAATTTTTTTTTTTTCATAGAGACTTTGAAAATTTTTTTTTGTTGCCAAAATGTCCTCCTGGGATGGTAAAAACATTTCCCTGATGGATTTTTCGAAAATTTTTTTTTTCGAATTTTAAGACTTTTTTTCTGAAAATACAGTGAAAATTCAAAAACTTGTAGAGTGCCTCAAAGTTGATGAATCCACTCCAAATGTTCACAGGAGATGTACCAATATATTGGTAATCGATACCCAAAATTACAGAATTTTTCGTGAAAAATGTTTTTTTGTTAACACAGCGTAACTGTATTTTCAGAAAAAAAAGTCTTAAAGCACAGAGCACATTGCTGATGTGGAGCACATTGCTGATGTCTTTGATCACAATTGTGCGAAATATGAGGCCAAACGGACCATTTTGAGCTGAGATATGACCAAAAAACCAACAGTATACAAACTTTTGCTCGCTACTGTATACATCAACATTTCTTTTCAACTCATTTTTTTCCAGGCGACGTGTTCGCTTCTCTCCTCGTCGTCTGGCTCAACGAACTCGACGGCAATGTCGCCGAAGCCGTCCGCCGCGTTCTCTCATCAATGCAACTTCTCATCAAACAAACCAGCGACTACGCTCAAACGCAAGTCGAAGCGAATTCGCACGCAATGTGCGAGTTGCGACTCATCCAATCACGCAAAGATTTATTGTGGCCAGAAGGAGAGGCTGATTCATTTGGAATTGTTGTGGAAAAGATTTGAAAAAGGGAAAAAAGATGAAGATAGTGCATAATTGAAAGAAATCATTTTTAAGATTGTTGTGATATAAATTATTTTTTTTTTTTGAAAAAAAGAATGAACCGGTTTGTTTTCAGAATCTGTGTGTATATCAAATCAACTCTCCTGATCAAGAACCTTAAGTCTAAATTTAACACAATTTTCTCAGAAAAAAGTTTTGCACCTGAAAAGTTATCTTATTTTCAACCGTTTCACTGGGTATTTTGAGGTCAAATTTACACCAATCGATAGCAAATTTGATGCACAACCAGTATGGTCATTTGGGCCGCCCTAGGCTTCCGTTGGTACGGCCCTTTCAAACACCGTTAGCACTGAGCTCTTGATTTTCATTTTTAGGATTCATAAGTTCGTTTAGAAATACAGTATCGGTCAAAAGTTTACACCGCTTCAGTTAAATCGTCATATCTCAGCTCAAAATGGTCCGCCTGGTCTCATATTTCGCACAATCACGCTCAATGATATCAGTAATGTGCTCCAGTTTTTGTAAGACCATATCTAAAAATTGAACATCTGAAATTTTTTGAAAAAATACATTTTTTTCCTAGAATTTCAAGATTTTTTTCTTAAAACACAGTGAAATTTCAAAAGTTTAGAGTGACTCAAATTGGACCTCCAAAGTTACAAAAATGTGTTTGACCACGTGACTGAAATGATCTTAAAAAACTGGAGTACATCTGATATCATTGATCATAACTGTGCGAAATATGAGGCCAAACGGATTATTTTGAGCTGAGATATGTCGTTTTAACCAACAGTATACAAACTTTTGATCGATACCGTATAATACAGAAACGCACTCCTCCATTTAATGAAAAATTGAGTTTTATTTTCAAGGAAAGTTGAAAAACCTTTTTCTGATTGAAATTTTCATCAAAATACTTGTGGCCTACGGGTCGGGCTTTTTCGACCCCGCCCGAAAAGACCATGACCAGGCTGTGCACAATAAAATCTGCAAATTTTTAAACCTAAAAATTTTAGCACACACACACACAAAATAAAAAAAAAACGGTCGAAAGCTCAAAAGCGTTTTTTTTTTGGGTTTCAGAGAGTTTGATTATAGTGGTTATACTGTTTTCGACCCTTGTTCTGTGTTTTTCACCAAATAAACTGTTTTAGGGGTTCCAAAAGTTCTTAAAAACATATTTTACATGAAAAACAATCACATTTGTCACATAAAATCAATAAAACCCTGCGAGCATTTTCAAAGGCGCATAACTTTTTTTAAAAGAGTTTTCAGGTAGTTTCGGCTATATTTTTGTGATTAGGAGGTTCGATTTGGTAAATACTCAAGTTTTCATCAAAAATCCAGTTCCCAACCTTATTTTTCAGTAACCCTCCCGGAAATCCGGTCCCAATGTGTATTCAAAAGTTTGAGGTCGAAGTTCGGTTCACATTGAATTTTTATGAACCTTCCAGAAACATGATAAGATAAAAACAGTTATCAATTATTATGTTGACCAATAAAAAGTGACTTTTTCATATTGTCAGGTGACTTTTAAAAGTTTCTGGTTCTTTGATAACATGTGGGAAGTATAATAGGTCAAAATATGGCTTTTGAAGTCACAAATCTGAATTTCAGAATCAAAAAATGAATTGAAATCATCTTCTTACTATGTTTTAAATTTTGATATCACAAACGCAAAAGTTTCAAAAATAAAAAACATTTATCGAGCAAAAATGGCAACGGTAACAGCAATAATAATATTGATAGAAACAATAACAATCACAAAACTCACAATCATTTTTTTTCGCCGCGCAGCTGCAATTCGTTGGGATGTCAAACAATAGTGATTATTGTCTGAAAAAATGTGGAGCTTGTTTTGACCGGAAATGGGGCAAAAAATGAGAAATACCAAAGTTTTTGATTGCAATTTTTATGGGAGTTACACATTTACAAAACTTGACTAAAAGCGATTTTGAGGGCTAGGGCCTAACTCTTTAAACTAGGGCCTAACTATAGGGTAATCAAGTATGTAAAAGAACACTTGAATAGTTATTTTCTTCAAAAACATAAAAATTAGGCTGAAAATTTCATAACCTAGAAATCCTTTGCGAAAAAAACAGAAAAACGGAATGAAAACGAGCCCACGTAATTTTTTCACGTGTTTTATTATTATTTTTGTCTGTCAGTTTTTCATTTCTTTTTGTCGTAGAAGAAAAAATGCTAATTTTCTGGAAATGCTGTAATTTTTCATTTCTATGCAAAACAAACTGTCTAGATATTTTCAGGATAAAAAGTTACCCTATAGTATAGTATACCATCCCATTTTTATTAGTTTTTGAAGGTTTTTTGAGCATTTTTTGTATTTTCAGAGTGAATTTCAAAGCTGGAAAATGCGTATTGAGGGTTGCGTTTGGCAAAAACTGATAACAGAGTCGTTTTCAGCGTGTCAAAATCTACGAAATGATATATGTCTCGTCGTAAAACACCACATTTTCCTGAAACCATTACCTTGTAAGAGAAACAGTGTTTTTTATGTGAAATTAAGTTTCAAAAAAGCCAGTAAGCCAATTCTGGCCTGCCCGGTAAAAACGGTCCCGGCTCTTACCTTGGTGTATTCTTTGTGGTGGAGGTCCATGAACAATAAAAATTGGCTGTCCTTCTGCAGTTGTTCCTTGTTGAACTGGTGCAAACTGTGCACCATGCACCACAAATTGTTGTTGTTGAGGTTGAGGTTGAGGTTGCACCATACCTCCTGATGGAGCAACTCCTGCTCGAATTGGTGCATCAGTTGGTGTTGGTGACAATGGCAAGTTTATAGCTTCCGAGTATCCTGGTGGTGGTGTATTATATGGTGATGATGATGGTTTGGGTTCCATAGAGAAAAATCAATGAATAACCGGACGAAAAAGTGATGGAAAATAAAAATAGAACAAACTTTTATTACGAAAAAGCGCTATCAACGAAAAATCAAACATTGACTCATTTTCAAACATTTTTTGATTTCTCGAAATATCATGTTTTCAAATTTAAAGTTTTTGAGAGTGTGCATTTTGGCCCAAAAATTAAAAAAAAAAAAAGAAGAACTCTATATAGGATGACTGTGATAACAGCAAAAAACAGGTCAAATTTTTTTTCAGGGGGTTCCAGACACGGGTTAGAAGAGCAAGAAAGTACTTGAAATGGTCCCATGTTTCGAGTTTTTGTCAATCAACCCCAAAATCTGATCAAAAAGGTCCCAAAAACTAACAAAGTTTATAGATCATTTTTCAGAAAAACATACATTTCATTCCAGCTTTGAGCAAAATTCAAAAATACTCCACAAAAATAGAGTTGGGTCCATTTTTCTTGATCCAATTCAGGCCTATTTTTAGAACCTCTAAAAACCCGACAAAATATCACAATATTTATTTATTTATTTATTGATTTTAGGCGGTTGTTGAAACAACAACAATAATAATTATACAAACAACAATTATCACAATACTCACAATCATCTTTTTTCGTCGCGCAGCTGCCATTTGTTGGGGGGTCATGCATCGGTGATTGTTGCCTGCAAAAATGGAGATTTTTTTTGGAGCAGGAGGTTTGTTAAAACATATTTTCAACACCATGAAAATCTGATATGATTTTAAAAAATGTCGAAAATAGAACCTCGATTCTTAAAGCAACACCTGAAGCTAAAATGCGTATCTGTATTAATGATTAACGATTACAAAAACACTCAAAGTATGACGTGTTCTCTATTACGAACAAAAAAACGATCACTAAAAATTTAAAAATGGCCGAGTTTGAGTCAAGTAACGTCAAAAGACGAAAATCGTTTTGAAAATTCTTCTCAGCACAATCAGCACAAAGTGTGTCAACACTCTAGCCATATACATTTTAATTGACGACTTTTTATTTGAAAATGTGCAGAGAAACCCCGTAGACAACGAGAAAAAAGTTCACGTAAAAAATAAACAAAATTCATCTTTTTAAAACGTGTTGAGGAGGTAATTCAAATTTGATTACCCATGTGAAATTCGAATGTCTGAAACTCACTTCGCTTAAAATATTGTGATTTCATATTCTGGGACCCTAATTTTAACAGTGTTAACTTTAATTTCCAATAGGTTCTGTCGATTTTTTTTTGGTAACAATTTTTAGCTTCAGGGGTTGCTTTAAATGACCCCTATTTTTTTTCATCAAACGGTAGTTCATCACCTAAATACCCACCCTACCAATTCTCAAAATATGAAAATTTCATTTTCAACAAAAAATTTTGAAATACAAAAAAATAATATTATTGCTGAATTCGGAACTTAATTTTTTTGTCGTAATTGTGCGTCAAAGTGTTTGCAGTGTCAACACGCAGAATATTATTTCACGTGGAAGTACAGTGCTCCACATAATGATACGGCCACCCGAAAATTTTCAAAAATCTCGAAAATGAAGAATTTTTGGAATTCGAAACCTTTTGAGGAAATGATCCAATTTGATATTAGTTTAATCATAGAAACGGAGAAATGCTCGAAAACGAATGCAAAAAAAGAAATTTCAATATTTTTCGAAAAACACAGAAAATTTTTTCCACATAATGATACGGCCAGGGGGCAAAATTTTGAGTAAAGTCCAAAATTAAGGAACATTGTGTATCCAATGATGCAAAGAATCGAAAATTAACCCAAATCAATGCAAAAAATCGTGAATCCATGAAGTTATGAAAACTGTCCATCAGTTTCTGGCTCACTTGGAGCCTGTCATCAATTTTAGCTCTTTTGGGGATCCAAAACACCGTCACAACTCGTTTTTTTAGAATCATAAACCTTCTTAAAACTGAATCTGCGAACGTTTTTTATTGTTTTCTTGTCCGGTGAGCACGCGAGCCAATCAAAAACTGAAGTTTTTTGGGCAGATATCAGCTTGAATGTGCGGTGCAAACGGTATGAGAGAGCCCAATCTTGTTGGTAGCTCGAGTTTGTGGTTCTTTTTTGAGGGATAACATGCACCAGACCTTTCTTTTGAATATCCAACCCCGCTACCATCAAAATTCACTCAAACATCGGCCAAACTGATCAGCGAACCAACTTGAGACAAGGGAAGGATACGGTAGAGCCAATGAACTCAATCTTTCTTCTCAGATTCTTTCTAGCGTTAAGAAAAATTCAAATTCTTATGACCCCGTCGTCTACCGTAAATATGGGTTCAATTTGCGTAATGAGAAATAGCGTTATTCTTGTTGTAACTTCAAGGATGGAGGTGTTATGGCGTGGGATGCGATCTGTGTTCATGGGTTGGTTAAAATGTGCTTCGTTTGCAAAAATTCGATGGTAGCGGGGTTGGATATTCAAAAAAAAAAGTCTGGTGCATGTTATCCCTCAAAAAAGAACCACAAATTCGAGCTACCAACGAGATTGGGCTCCCTCATACCGTTTGCACCGCACATTCAAGCTGATATCTGCCCAAAAAACTCCAGTTTTTGATTGGCTCGCGTGCTCACCGGACATGAAAACAATAAAAAACGTTCGCAGATTCAGTTTTAAGAAGGTTTATGATTAAAAAAAACGAGTTGTGACGGTGTTTCGGATCCCCAAAAGAGCTAAAATTGATGACAGGCTCCAAGTGAGCCAGAAACTGATGGACAGTTTTCATAACTTTATGGATTCACGATTTTTTGCATTGATTTGGGTTAATTTTCGATTCTTTGCATCATTGGATACACAATGTTCCTTAGTTTTGGACTTTACTCAAATTTTTGCCCCCTGGCCGTATCATTATGTGGAAAAATTTTTCTGTGTTTTTCGAAAAAATTGAAATTTCTTTTTTTGCATTCGTTTTCGAGCATTTCTCCGTTTCTATGATTAAACTAATATCAAATTGGATCATTTCCTCAAAAGGTTTCGAATTCCAAAAATTCTTCATTTTCGAGATTTTTGAAAATTTTGGAGTGGCCGTATCATTATGTGGAGCACTGTATTTTTATTAATTTTTGAAAATTTTTTTTTTCGATTTTTTTCATTTTGAAGGCTAAAATTTTGAGATAAATACTTCCTTTAAGGTTTCAAAGTTCAAATATTGAGCAAAACTCGTACTTTTTGGCCTAAAAGTACATAGTATTAGAAATTTTTGGTTGCCAGACAAGTTTAAAATATTTTTAACTACAAAGTTGAACAAATTATCACATGGTTTTTAGGTCAAAAATCGATATTTCAACAAAGAGATGGAACAATTGTGCTATTTTGGTGTCAAAAGTACAGTACACCTGGATATTTGGCGCCCAAATCAAAAACCCTTCCTCACCTCTCACGGCTCTTACCACCCTAACATTTGGTGGTCTTGGTGGTGGTGGTCCTTGAATAATGTAAATCGGTTGTCCCCCCGCAGTTGTTCCTTGTTGAACTTGTGCAAATTGTGCACCTTGCACCACAAATTGTTGTTGTTGAGGTTGCATCATAACTGGCGGAGAATATGGTGTCGGCTGACTTAGTGTTGGTGCAACTCCTGCACCAATTGGTGGAGCCTGTTGTGGTTGAACACCCGCACCAATTGGTGGTGCACCAGTTGGTGTTGGCAATGGTGCAGAAGCGATGGCTTCGGAGTATCCCGGTGGTGGTGCGTTGTATGGGGAGGGCTTGGATTCCATATCTGACAAAAAGGAGAAATAGAGAAAAATCAATAATTTTTTTTTGGGAAAAAGAGAAGAAAAAGAGCTGGCTGATTGAAGAAAAACAGAAATGAAATGGACTGTTATCAAGAAAAAATGTTATCGAGAAAAATCGAAAAAAAATTTGAGTCATTTCAAAAAAGTATGATTTCTCAAACGTCACAGATTTTGAACTTGTAATGATGCTGAGTTGAAGTTCCGTTTATGAACTATGTGAGAAATTTTGGGAATTTTTTCGGAGTTTCTTATTGTTGGCATGAAAATTAGAAAACAGCAGTTGAACGTGTACCTTGATGATAAGACTGTTTTCAGGGGGAAAATGATTTTTGATTCTTGAAATTTGCGGCTAGACATATATATATATATATATATATCATTTTGTAGATCTTGACGACAAATCTGTTTTTAGTTTTTGCCAAACGCCATCCTCAATACGCAATTTTCAGCCTTGAACTTTACACTGGAAATACAAAAATTGATCGAAAAACCATAAAAAACTAACAAAAATGGGATGGTATACTATACTATAGGGTAACTTTTGTCATGAAAATATCTAGAAAGTTTGTTTTGCTTAAAAATCAAAAATTACAGCAATTTCAGCAATTTACTTTTTTTTTCCTTCTACGACAAAAATAATACAAAGAAACACGTGAAAATATTACGTGAAACTGTTTTCATTCCGTTTTTCTGTTTTTTTTTTGCAAAGGATTTGAATGTTCTCAAAATTTGAGCCTAATTTTGAGGTTTTTGACGAAAATAAATATTCCAGTGTTCTTTTTCATACTTGATAACCCTATAGTTCGGCCCTAGCCCTCAAAATCGATTTTAAACAGATTTTCTCACTTTTTAGCTAAAAACTTTGGGGCTGAAATTTGTGTATCTAGAATTGCGTTTGGCAAAAATTGAATACATGATTTTGATCAGCATTCAAAAATCTATCGAATGACATATTTCTCATCGAAAACCTCCACATTTTTTTTGAAACCAAATTCTGAAATTTTCAGGTTTTGGAACCGAAAATGTTTCACACCATGATCCGGAACTGGGTTCAGAAATCAGGATTATAGTTTCAAAACGGTCTGAAAATTACGACCCAGGAAAAATTTTTTTTTTTTTAATTTCAATAATTTGGGTTTTTTTCAGCTCACAGATTATGAAAAAAATAAACAGCTTGGGATTCAATTGGAATTTATAAGTTGAACAATATTATCTCAAAAGTAGAAAAGTTGAAATAAAGTTTTAAGATCGACATTTTTGAAATGTTCAATAATCCCACTTAAGCATCAAAATATTACAAGTTAAGAATTTGAAACCTGGGAGCCAAATTAATCGGACCAATCTGATTGGGCCTGATCGGAAAAAAATGGACTCAACACCTGTTTTTGAAGATTATAAAAGAGCCTGAAAATTGGATCAGCACGGGTTTTCGAAATGGATCAGCCACAATTTTAAAAAGACATACTCCTATTCATAAGGGTTGTGAAGTATTGGTAAACTTTTAAGGATCGTAAAATTGATCCCAAAACCCTGCCAACCTGATTTAGTGAATTTGAATTTCAAATTTTACCTGAAAAAAAAACCCAAAAAACCTGATACGTTTTACGAAAATTCAGAACTAGATTAATCAACTTTGAGACAATCTTCGAAATTTTGAAATTTCGCAGTTTTTTCAGAAAAAAGTCTATCAGGAGTACCATCCCAAGAAAACAATTTTGCCAAAAAAAAAAATTTTGAGGAAAAAATTATTTTTCAAAAAATCAGAATAGAACTTTTTTTTAAGGTCATTTTGTTCATTTCAGAAATAATGACTTCAGAATCTCTAATTTCAACCCTCCAAAAAAAAAGAAAAAGAAAAAAAGCCTCAAACTCAAAGTTTCAACAGCAAAAAAAATGACGATAAGAATATTTGTTTACTTTGATTCATTCTCACCTCTTTTTGTTTACCAAGTTGATTATCAAAAAAGTGCAAATAATTCCCGCGCAAAAAGTTCGAAAATCAGTAAAAGATTCTATTTGAAACAATATTTGTTTCGAAAAAAGTTTAAAAAACGTGGATTTTTGGCATCAAACTTTTTGCTCCTGAACAAATAAAAGAGAGACGCAGAGAAAAACACAAAATATTTATGAATTTTTATTCGTTTTGGTAAATCCATCCAAGTCAAAAAATAAGCAAATATTAGGATTGAAATTAACAAAATCACTAAGATTATCGAAAATATGAGGTTGCGTTGGCATTTTTGAGGTTTATCTGGAAATATACATATTTTTGGGGTCTGAAACTTGGTGTTAAAAATGGGGATTTTTGACGAGAAATATATCATTCGATAGATTTTTGAACGCTCATCAACATTCCGTTTTCAGTTTTTGTCAGACGCGAATTTCAGTACACGAATTTCGGGTTCAAAGTTTTTAGCTAAAACAGGTGAGAAAACCTGTATAAAAGCGATTTTAAAGGCTAGGGCCGAGCTATAGGGTAATCAAGTATGAAAAAGAACCCTCGAAATTTCAATTTTGCTGAAAATTTTGAAATGAGGTAGAAAATTTAAAATTTTGGAACAAAATACTGTTTTCGGGTTTTGTCAAATGCAATTCTAAATAGCCTATTTTCAGCTTTGAACTTTTTTGAAAAAATTTTCTTGAGAAATGACAAATTCAACTGTGGGGTGAATTTTTATCCTGATCATTTCTGAAACGTTGGTTTTTTATGAAAATGAAAAATTCGAGTATTTTCAGAAACTTTCACAGTTTTATCATAATGCACAAAAATATTTGAAGCGGTGAAATTGTAGCCCGGAGGACTCATTTTTACCCGGCTGGATCGGGCTTTTTTTTGGCCGGCCAGAATTTAATTTTTGTTAAAAAATTAATTTTTTTTCCGAAAATTTTCAAAAGAATTTCGATGACGTTTTTATTCTCAAAAAAGTTGCTATTTTTTGTGAAAAAATCAAATTTTTTTCGTTCTGTTATTTTTCATTTCAAAAAAACCTCCGACCTGCCAAAAAATCCAGACCGTTTCTGATTTTGACAAATCTGGCCTAAAAACGCCCAAATCTCGCCTCTTGTACAAAAAAAAGCTTAAAAAATCACGTAGCAAATGATAATGATAATATTAAAGTTTTACATGGCTTTCAAATTACCCAAAATTCAAAGTTCTCACCAAAAATGAAGGTTTTTTATCATTTTCTAGATCTTGACACGCTGAAAATGAATCTTTTATCAGTTTTTGCCAAACGCAATCATCAATACGCAATTTTCAGCCTTGAAATTTACACTGAAAATACAAAAAATGTTCGAAAAACCATCAAAAACTAACAAAATGGGATGGTATACTATGTACAGGGTAACTTTTTGTCCTGAAAATATCTTGACAGTTTGTTTCGCATAAAAATGAAAAATTACAGCATTTTCAGCAAATTTGCATTTTCTTCTACGACAAAAAAAAATGAAAAACTGACAGAAAAATAATAATGAAACACTTGAAAATATTACGTGAGCTCGTTTTCATTCCGTTTTCCTGTTTTTTTGCAAAGGATTTCCATGTTCTGAAGTTTTCAGCCTTATTTTGAGGTTTTCGAAGAAAATATATGTTCCAGTGTTCTTTTTCATACTTGATAACCCTATAGTTCGGCCCTAGCCCTCAAAAATTTCTCACTTCGTAGCTGAAAACGTTTGAGCTGAAGTTTACGGATTGAGAATCGCGTTTGAAAACTTAAAATCGGATTTTGATCAGCTCGATCGACATATTTCTCAACAAAAATCACTATAACTTACGTTGATATTCTGGAGGTTGATCGTCTGGAATCTGAAGACTAACTGAGGTATTTGAAATAGAATAAATCGGGGGTGAAGAATTCAAAGTTGAAGGAATTGGAGAACTTTTGAGCATGATATAATCTGATTAAAATGGTCTTATCAGTATTTTTCAATAATAACAGGTCAACGCCCCAAACAAAACAGGGCACGTCATTCTGTTGGGAGGGAGAACAGGAGAAAAACGTGACCGAAAACTGATACATAAAAAGGGTATTTTTAGTTGGGGAGGTTCGGGTTTGGACCTGATCAGAACCAAACAGGGTAAGTTAAAATATCACTTTTTAGATTTAGAACTGCCCCACGTTTTCAAGGTTTGAATCTGGTTCGAAAACAAGGAATATGCTAATTGTGTATTTTTGGTTTTGAAGAAGTTTAGTCGAAAAAAAAAGTATGAAACATTCAGGAGGTAAAATGAAGTCCTGATCAGTTTGAATGAATTCAATTTTTGTATGGTTGTGGGTCCGATCCAGGAAAAATCAATAGGAATCGGGGCAAATCGGTTTTTCCTGATTGGATCCGTTTCAGGATCATTTATTCCCGGAGCGTTGATTATTAGACCAGGTTCGAGTCAAGTGGTCCATTATATTCAGAAGTCACCTCCAAACTCGGGTTCGTTTCATTTCCGGTTTTTTTCAGATAAAATCCTAGTTGAAGATAATTAAGAGAAAAACACGCGGAAAGTGGAACTCTAGATTTAAGTATTATAGGAAAAAAAAATCAAAATTCCTTTTAAACAGGTTTTCTCACTTCTAGCTGAAAACTTTGGAGCTGAAATTCGCGCATCGAAAATTGCGTTTAGCAAAAACGGGATAAAATTAGCGTTCAAAGCCTCTAGTCAAAAAACTCCGAGTCTTTTAGGTAGATTAATTTCACGTTTTTGACATTCATTTCTTGCCAAAAATTCGATTAATTGCATAAAAAATTAAATTTCATTTTTTGCATGCGATTAATTGCAAAAAAACATGGAATTAATTGAAAAAAAACGTGAAAAAATCTCCCAAAAATGACTCAGATTTTCTGTCAAATAATAGTAAAAAATTCGAGTTGAATCACCCCATTACTGATTTTCTATTCACAATTCAGAAAAATTGCAAGACCTACCATATTCAGCGCAAAATGTTACCCTATTGCAAGTTTTCAGGTCCATCTCCTAAACAAATTGCGGCAATTCGGCGAATACGACAAAGAAACCGTTGTTTTTTTTTTTTGTATTTATTCATGATTGTACTTGTAATTGTGCTCAGCACCTGAACTTTCAATTGAACTCATATGTTTTTTTGAAGCAGGTTGGACTAAAAATAAGAATTTATGTGTGATCCTTTCTTTTTCTCGATAACACAAATTATTTCATCAAGAAACAAACGTAAATAACGATGTTTGAATCACATTGTTAATTGTTTCTGGTAACAGTTCCTTTCCCTCAATATTTACTAATTTCTCTTTTTTTTCCAAATACTATTATTTGTTTAAAAAAAAGAATTTCCCCTCAAACGACCCTACACCATCACAATTGACACCATCTGCACCGCCAATCGAGTATTATGGTCGACCGATTTTCATGGTTCAGGAAGCTGGTGTGCATGTGCCGCCACCACGAGAAGAATCTGCAGCACCACCGTTACCTCCACATTCAATACGAGCTGCTGAATAGCAAAAACCAGGTTCGAAATGTCCTCTAACAAATGAATCATATTAGAGACTTCTGAAAAAACGGTAATCATGAATCGAGCCATCTAAATCAGTCTGATTTTGATTTTTATCCGGTTGAGAATGAAAATTCAAGAACCCTTTTACCGCTTCTAAAAAACTGAAGAGTAAAATGATATTTCTCGTAGTTTTGCCGTGGGCCTCCGCGATTCATGTCCAGGTGTTTCTCCATCGTGGACCGGCCACGTGGACATGGCCACGGGCCAAAAGTCTGTGGTAACCTAGCAAATCTGCCACGAGTCTTTTATTTGACATGAGTTATTATTTCAGCAAAACCCTGTGGCAGGATTTCCGCGGACCTATTGGACCAGTCCGATTCCATTTTTTGTCCCGATTAACGAAAATTATTCGGGATCTGTGGATTAACAATCTCTGTCAGATTAAGGGGAATCAATTCAAGGTTTGACAAATTTGAAAAAAAAGACCACATTATTTACAAATTGGAATACCTGGTGGTGTAAAAAACCCTACTGGGATTTCGCAAAAAAAAAATCGTTTTCGAAAAATCTGAAAATTTCTATTTTTCGGAGAAAAATTTCGAAAAATTTCGAAAAATCATAACTCGGCACAAGTTTCCACCTAGCCAATTGGAAAATGCTTTTCTTCACTAAAAATTTAAAAATTAAACAAACAAGCTTGTTGCTTCATTGAGAAAAACAATTCGTTTGGACTACTGTAGTTGTGTGTTTGTCTGCAAACACTAAAAAAATGCGGCATATTACGGTGTCTCAGCGATTTTGAGAAATAATAATTGTTTTTTTACCCTCGACAACTCACAAATCATTTTTTGAAAACCTGTTTCACACGTTGAACTCATGGAAAAATGAACAAAAATGTTGAAACAACTAAAAAAAATTTCTAGGTGTCTTTAATGAAATGGGATGGTTACAAAAGTATTTCGTTTGTGAAATATCTAACTTTATCGTGAATTTATGTTATATTCAGATGGAAATGAAACCCAAAAAAATCATCAAAACCTAAAAATTTCAAAAATTTTAATGAACAGATCGACAGGAAGGTAAAATTTGTAGTAATGTGGATTTTTAGAATCTACAGTTGAGAATTAATCTGAAAGAAGAAAAATGATTTTATTTGATTTTATTTTTTTTGAGGTGTTAAAAAACATTCCCTCTAGCTTTCCCAATAAATGAAGAGCCTGGTCGTGTTCTGGGGTCTCTTGCCTCTTGACCACTTATTTCATTCTTGAAAAATGATCCTGTGTTGGACTTCAACTCATTCACCAAGTTTACAGAAACCTCACCTCCACCACAACCCGCACCAAAACAACTCCGTAATTACATAAAAATATTTGCACAAAGTCGGATCCTTGTTGTTAAAGGAGGTAATCATTGATACCCCCTGGAGCCTGACCTCAGACGTCATTCATATTTTCAGGTCCTTCATCTCAACTAACTACACCTTCAAGTTCGCGTCCAAATCAACCAAATCGAACCAATGTTCAGCGAGAAGGTGATTTCCAGAACCTTCTGGACTTTTTAAAACATATTTCAAGGTTTTTTTCAGGTCCGCCAACTGAACAAGAACAACGTGAAATAATTCGACAATCCCAGAGTGGATTAGGAAAATGTTGTTGTATCATGATCTTTTTTTCTTATTTGTAATCGTCGCGTCTATAATTGCAGTTATATGTTCACAATAAAGAACTAGTTGATGAAAAAACAATTTTTTGTTTTCATATACCTTCAACAGAAAACAGGTCTAAGCTTGATTTTAGGATTTTTGACCTCGAGCCGCCCTTTCGAAATCAATACATTAACTATTCCATGTTTTGTATGACCAGAGTTTTTACTTATAAAAATAGTACATTTTTAATTTGTGGAGGTTCAAAATGGACTGGAATTTTGATAAACTTTGAAAATTCATTTTTCGGTAGTAAAACTTTACTGCTCAAAAACGAAAAATGTGCGGTAAAAATGCGGCTCAAGCTCAGGAGCACTTCTGAATACCACAAAATTGCTTAAAAATGAGCAGTTGAAATGTAGGTCAAAAAATATTTTTTTTTTTCTTGGAAAATTGTATTGCTTATCCGTGGAGGTCAGCTAACGAAAAGTAGATTAAATTTTGAAAAGTTTCAAAATCTCTCATTTTGACCTGCTATTTAGTCGGTTCAAACTACATATAGTTTTTTTTTTCGTTGACTGACCTCCCCGGATAAGCAATAGTTCCAGAAAAAAATGTGCGAAAAACATTAGGTTTTCTCAAGAATTCAAAAAAGTGAAACATTTAGAACATTTGAAAAAATTTAGAGAGAAGTGCTTTCGCCGAAAGTTTTCCTGTGTTTTTTTTTGAAACTTCGAGTTTTTATTGAAACGTCAAAGATTTACAAATGTTAGAAAAAAAAATCTCATGTTTATGTTATTCATGAGTATTTGGAAAAAATAGGTCAATGTTAGATATTTGCAATTGCTGGTCTACTTACTTAAAAACGCTAGTTTTGGTCTGGATTAATTGATTTTCTGTGACCACGTATGAATTAAGAAACTAATGTTTTGAAGTTTGTAATTTTTTTTGCAAGCCCTTTCTATGGATTTAGAAAGCCGGTTCGGAGTGATGTACCGACACAAATGTCAACCAAGTTTAGAAAAAGAACCATGTCATCCGAATATTAAATGACATAATTCTCTTTTGAAAGTCCGTTAACAACCTCATGTGACTCCCTTATTATGTAATAGTACCAAGAATCAAACAAACAAAACACAATTTTTTTTTACTTATTTGGTAAATTGTTCTTGATAACAGAATAAAATATAATATATAGTTCCATCATTCTCTGATATTTTTCGTCTTGCCGAATAGTATCACTTGTTTCAAGATGCAACATTTTCCACCTCCACCATACTCTGATACATCATCGGATGTGACACCGTCTGCACCTCCATTGTATACTGTTCGACCGATTTATATGATTCACAATGGTGAAGTACCCCCACTGCCACCATACTCCATAAGAGATTGTGAATCGAAAAAACTAGGTAAAAGAAAAAATTGCACAGAGTATGATTAACCTCACCTCAGAAATTGCCAAAGTTTTCTTTATGTTATCCTTTTTTGAAATTTTAACATTGTCTGAGTTTGTAAAAAAAACTCCAAGAATTTTTAAATAATATATGAATTTTCAAAATTGATCAATTTTTAAATCCAAAAAAGCGATGGATTTCTGGAAAAAAGTTCTTACAAATTCCAGGTAACTGGGGAAAAACCTGAAACGGACCGGATCAGAAACAACTTGTCCTATTTTTTTTTCGAGTTTTTGTGAATAACGGAAATTTTTGAAGCGAACCGGACAATATCTTTCAGAAATTTATTTAATTGTTTCAGAAATTTTTATAATGTCCAATTCAGAAAATCCATTTTAAAATTTTTAAACTGCTCTGCTCTCAAAATTGTTGACCTAGTTTCAGGTAAAAAATGAGGTACTAATTGTAAGAAACTTCGCGATCACCTTGCTACACTATTGTGCTCGATTTTCACCCCGCACAGAGCTGTTCAAAAAAAAATTAAAAAAAAATATCCACCAAGTTTCCAGCTCCCCCATATCAACAAAATCCCCGTCCACGTGAATCAACTCGAATCAATGTTCAGCGTGAAGGTGACCTTTAGAATCTACTAGAATCTAAACAACTGTCAAAGTTCCAGATCTACACTCTGAATTACAACAACGTGCAGGAACTCAACAATCACCAAGATCAATAGGAAAATATGTTCTCTTTTTACTCATTCTTCTTGTAATCATCGTAGTTACAATTGCAAGTATAGCTGCGAAATGAGAGAGCGGCAAGAATAAAATTTGGATCTTTGTTTATACATACTTTTTTTAAGGGATAATACATAGGTACTGAAAGTATTCATTAAGTAACTATAATAGATCTTTAACACTTTTTGTAATAAGTACGCTTTATTATTTCCTCACATTTTTGAACAAGAAATGTACTCTTCCGGTGACAATATTTGTACTCAAAACTAAACAAACAAAAAATAATTTTTCAAAACTTATTTTGAAGGTTGTTTCTGATAACAGTTCTTATTCATTTACTGATATTCTATCTTTGCGGACAATATTATTTTTCTCAAGATGCTTTCATTTCCACCTCCACCATATTCCGATACACTAGCAGAAGTGAAACCTTCTGCACCTCCATTGTATTCTGATGTACCACCACTACCACCATACTTCATACATGTTTCTGAATCAAAACAACCAGGTAATAATTTCTAGAACTTGTTTTCGTAAAAACTCTGAAAATTAATAGGCCACAGTGTTGTTCAACAGTTTGTACCATACCCATATTCATAAACCATCATAATTCGGTTCCGTTTGGCCCCGAAGAACCTTATTTGATAAATAGTTTGAATTTTTGTGAAAATATCCATCATACGGAAAACCCAGTTTCTACTAGGGATAGACTGAAATTCCCATCTGGATAAGAGAAAAATTGCCAGAAAGAATTTTTCAAAACAAAAAACCGGGGTTTTAGGATTATTTTTTTGAAAGGGTGACATTTCTATCAATGCCATTCTGCGATCCCAAAATTTACAAGAATTGAAAAAATTTTAATCATGAAACGAAACATGTGGCAGAGGGGTTTTAGGAGAAGTCTACATTTTTTTGCATTAGTAACTTGACATTTTTGAAATTTCACTACATCCTGTATTAAATTTCCGCTAAAAGTGATTCCCAATGCGCAAATTTCAGCTCCAAAGTATTCAGCTAGAAAGTGAGAAACCCTGTATAAAACCCATTTCGAGGGTCAGGGTCTAATAACCAAGCATGAAAAAGAACCCCGGAATTTTCGTTTGTGCTGAAAATTTCACCTTTTGGAAACACTGGAAATAATTTGAAAAAATAATGAAAAAAGAATCCTCATGTGACATTTTATTTCTAATCATCAAGTTAATTTTCAATATTCTTGTGCAGAAATTGTGAAAAATGTTATGCTTTTTTGATTTTCAAAATGTCTACCAAGTGTTTTCAGACTCTTCACCTCAACAACCAAGTGTGTCGCGTCCACGTGAATCAACTAGAATCAATGTTCAGAGTGAAAGTGAGTATTAGAATCTTTTGAAATATCCACCAAAGAAATTTTAGACACGACCCCTGGACAACAGAATTCAGAAGTTCAACCTAAAACGTTGATCAAACTTGTTTGCTTATTTATGGTTGTTTTATCAATCATGGAAATTGTAATTGCAATCATATAACAACTATAGTTTTGAATTCGAAATTCAATTATTTTTTGTCGTATGCTTCAAAGCAGGGATGTCGTTTTCGGGCCCAGCGGGCTTTCTCTCATTTTTTTTGAAAGTAAAAAAATAATTTGTTTTTGTTTTTGATATTACCATGAGTATCAGAAAATATAGTTTTTGACCTGTTCTTTCATATCCAAGCTTCAAAAAAGTGAAATTTTAAGTCAGAAACGAGATAATAACAAAACGGGCCTGGGCCGGCCCGGGCTTGGGCCGACCCAAAAGCCCAAAACGACATCCCTGCTTCAAAGTGTATCCAGTGTTAGACCAAATTTTTGTAAAAGGAATTATGCATTTCTGAGGTTTGGAATTCATTAAATTTCTTTATTAAAAGCTTAAAATTAACAGAGAAAATGACGGGTTCAGTTTCGTCAAATGCGTCGCGGTCTCTTTTATTCAGAAAAACTGAATTGAATTCAAAACTATATAAAATTTCTCATTTTTGTTTTTTTAACCCAATTTTTTTTGTATAAAAACGACCGCGACGCATTCAACGAAACTGAAACCACATTTTCTCTGTTAATGGGATCCAGTCACACTCGAACAAAAAAGAAAAAAGAAAAAATGGATTACTCTGGGAATCATCTTGTGTTCAAATATTTGACTGTGGATCTTTTGTTCCGTGAACTTATCCGTCAATCCGCCCGATTCGAAATACTGGTAGATACAGTGAAAATATCAATTTTCCCAAGAAATATCCAGCGAAAAAAAACCAATAAGTCACCTAGTAAAACATCAAAACCTCTGAAGCTGCCAGATTTATAGTGAGAATACAAGTACAATGACCATAATACTCACAAGGATATTGATCATAAAAATGGAAATTAATAAAATTCGCCGACGTCGATAGGCCAGAATCTCCGGGTCCACAGTCCTCGGCCGCGAACGATCTATAAAATCCTATTTGACTCTGCGTCTCCATCTCTACCCAACTCACAATGTCTAGTTCTGTGCTCTCTAACCACTTGATATTGTTGTTGATATTGTTGTTGTTGTATTGCCATCTCCGGCACCACTATCGTATATGGTGGTGGTGTATGTTGTGGTGATGTATTGGTTGGTGAATATGGTGGCGGTGGAACATCGTAGGTGCCCATTATGAAGAGCAAAAAAAGAAAGAAAAGAAAAAAGTTCAGAACGTAAAGTGCTAAAATAAAAGTGGTGTTCTCTTATCAAAATCAATACAAAGTAAATACATATATTTTATCAAGGCCATTACAAAAAATATTTTTTTGGGAGTTGCATGCAAAAAAAAAGAAGTTTAGAACTTTCAAAAGTTAGGAAGAGACGCAGACATTTTGGAGCCCTTCTAGGTCAAAACTTTAGTGGTTGAATTGAGGAAAGGTATTTTGAAATAGGGAAAATGGTGACAAAAAGTAACATGATGTCAATGTTTTATCATGAACTAGTATGTTCGACGTCACGAATGAAGTTTATAGGATTTTGGGGGAGGGTGGTTAAAGAAGTGACAGGTGGAGTGTCGTTGAGTAATTTAAAAAAAAAGTTTTTTGTTCGGAAGTACTCGGATAATTTGTTGCGGACTGCCCGCACCTGTTGCAGAGAAAAACGTAGAGATAGGCCTGAAAACAAGCCTGAAAATGAGCCTAGAAACAAGCCTGGAAGCAGGCCTACAGACAAGCCTAAAATTATGCCTATAAACAAGTCTAGAGACTGGTCTGAAGATAAGCCTAGAAATAGGCTGCAAAAAAGCCTAGAAAACGGCCGGTCTGAAGACGAGTCTAGAAACAGGCTCTATTGAACTAAATATGGGATTTAGAGCAAGCCTAGAGAAAGAAGACAAGCCTAGAAACAGGCTTTAAGAAAAGCATAGAGCAAGCCCTAGAGACTGGCCGAAGACAGGCCTGGAAAAGGACTTACAAGTACAACCAAGAAAAGAAATCGGCCTGGAGACAAGCCTAGATAGATAATGGCCCTGAAAACAGGTCCACTAATGAATCTAGACTGAAGCCAGGAGCACGCCTGAGGATGGGTTCAGAAACGGGCCTGAAACAAGCATTGAAACGGGCATTAAAGCAAGCCTGGAAACAAGCCCAAAACGGGCCTAGAAACAAGCCTAGAAAAAACCAACAAATACTGAGCTAGTGATAAACCTAGAAACGGGTCTAAAAAAGGTACTCAAAAATTAGGACAAGAAATTTTGGTCCGTTTTTGATGTAATTTTTTCACCAAAGCCGAACAATCTTCTCATGATCACTGAAGCATATTTCCCAAATAAAAATTTCATTACTCAATCCAATAAAACAATCAATGCTCTATATCTTGAATAAAAATGTTCTCAATAAAGTAGTTGTCGTACTCTGCTACCTGAAAATTAACCACACTTAAAAACCCTCTGAAATTCACCTCACATATAAACAATAAAACTTGATAGGTATTTTGAAAGTGCGTGAATAATTATCAGCCTTCAGAACCACTGTGAATTGTATTCTTATTTCAAAATCACTCTCTCTTGTCATTTCGATTGTCGTGGATACCTGGAAAATGTAATTTTCGGTGAAAAAAAAGGAAATAGTCTTTACCGGTCTTGTTCGATTGATCAACTCGTACGCAGTGAATTCGTAAGATCCATTTACTAAAAAGATGGGATGGTTTTTGGTAAAAACAGACCTCCTGAATAAAACCCTGACCTGGCCCTAGTTTCTTTGAATCGGACCCAAAATTTGAACCGGGTTCTTAATGTTCATGATCTCATTTCTATTGAACAGGTCTAGTTCAAGTGGTCCGTTCCAAAAAATTCTCTGAATCTTACGTGTTGGGTATATCATATTCCTGACTCGATTGTCTTTCATCGCGCCCAAGTATTGCGCCCAGTCAGGATCAAAATAGACTTTTCGAACATTGAGACTTGCAACGTGTTTGACTCTGAAGTTTGGAAATTTTCAAAACAGAACAGGCAACTCTACCAGCTCTTTAAAACGGATTCGATCAGATCTTGTGACACTTCCTCTAACACCACGGATTTGAAAGTTCACTTCATTTTCAGAAAAAATACTCTTTAAAGCAACACTTGCTTTATTCCATTCTCTCGCTATCATATTCCATTCTCTTGCTATCAAAACCGCCCAGATCTCTCGAATCTAATTTCTATTGAACACCGCCAAAAAATTCTAATCGTCAAACTCTATTATAATATCTTAACTCTTCGTAGTCACCTTCCTTCTATTGATCTATTCCTCGTAGCCTCAAAATCTAAAAGATATCCTCTCTCTTTTAATTATCTACCGGGTCCCAAAAATGCTAGTTTCTTCCACTCTCATCTACCACTATGGAATAATATAGCAAAAATTCTATCTCGTTCTGCTCCCCCCTCTGATATCCTCTCATTTCTAAAATCTCTCCCTAAAAATTCTTTTTACTCCTAATTTCTAGTCATTTTTCTCTCTTTCTCTTTATCCACCTGTATATATATATTTTGATTCTCTGATTTGATCTACCGCGCTCTTGCAGGCGCACTTGGTCATCTTATTTTTTTCATCCTATTTTACTACTTCTATCCCCCATTTCACATGTAAATATTAATTTTATTTCCTTTTTGTTTTTTATTTTGATGTAGTTCAATATGTATGAATAAATAAATAAATAAATAAATAAATAACACCTGAAGCTAAAAATCGACAAAACCTGTTGGAAATTGAAGTTAACACTGTTAAAATTAGGATCCCAAAATATGAAATCACAATATTTTTAGCAAAGTGAGTTTCAGCCATTCGACTTTCACATGGGAAATCAGATTTGAATTAACTCAACACACATTTAAAAAAATGAAATTTTTTAAATTTTCTACGTGGACTTCTTTCTCGTTGTCCACGGGGTTTATTTCCACATTTTCAAATAAAAGTTCGTCAATTAAAATGTATGTGGCCAGAGTGTTGACTTCAAAAAATCATAACTCGGCTCAAAATTGATGAATTTTAATGGTTTGAGAAGGATTTTATTTGTAAAATATTGACCTTTCATTCCGTGAATTCATAGACGAAAACCTATTTCCAAGTCGTCTGACAAAAACATATTTCCAAAATGTTCCATTTTTTCATTAATTTGAATTTCATATGTAGGTTTATATTCGATTCTTTACAAAAAAATATGCTTTTTAATCATAATTATATTTTGGTATTTTTTTAAGGAAATCAATCCCTTCAAATGACCCCTTATTTTTCTTTCATCAAATTGAAGTTCATCACCCAGAGCTGTTGAAATGGAATGTACCCCAGATGGGCTTCCCAGATTAACTGGGAAAAATGAGTTAATTTTATCACGTGGGAAAATCCCAGATAAACATTACCATTCCATGGGAGCCCAGGTGGGCTTTCTTTTTTCTTTCATTTCTTAAAAAACACTGATTTTTTAAATGAAATGAACAAAAAACGACAAATAAGTCAGAAAAAGAAATACAAACGTAAACTTTTTCGAAAATTTACAAAAAAAATTTCCCAACTGGGAAAGCCCAGCCCACCCCAGTTTATCTGGTCATTTCTCGAAGTGGGATGGAATGGAATGGGCATTTCCATCTGGGTTATCTGGAGCCCACATTCTTTCCATTTCGACAGCCCTGCATCACCTAAATACCCACTCTTCCAATTATCAAAAAATGAAAATTTCATTTCCGACAAAAAATTTCGGAATAATTATGAAAAGTATTGTCGGGACGAATAAATTAAAGCCTTGGAAGAGAACCAATATGGCCTAGAAAATGTCGACAGCACACTTTACGGCAGATCAAAAAAGTTTTCGAGTCTAATAATAAAATAAAATTGTTATTTTAAGTTGAAATTTTGAATTTGATACGAATTAAAAAATAAGAAAATGTTCAAATATTCTTGAGAAAACAACCCCCTATTTTTTAAAGGAAAATTCGAAAAGTTTCAGAGATAATAACAAAATAATTTTTTCAGACTCAAAACTTTTTTTGATCTTTTTGAGAGGGAACGTGTACTGTCGACATTTTCTAGGCCATATTGGTTGTCTTCCAAGGCTATATTTTTTTCGTCCCGACAATATTATTTTCAAATTCGGAATTTAATTTTTTTTTGCCGCGTTTAATTCCGTTTTGTCGTAATTGTGCGTCAAAGTGTATGCAATGTCACCTCGCGGAATTATATTTCACGTGAAAGTATTTTTATTAATTTTTGAAAAAATTTATTGTTTCGATCTTTTCATTTTGAAGAATAAAATTTAAAGAGAAAGACTTCCTTTAAGGAGAAACACTTTCCTTTGAAACACTTTCCATACCAGAAAAGCAATTTCTCCTCAAACCTAGTTCAAAACACTTACTCTGCTTCAGTTTTTGCCAATATCGCTCGAAGTGGCCGATCTTTCCCAACTTGGTTCACTGGTCTGATAAGAAGTCGTAGAATTATCCATTGCCCAGAAGTATTCGGATACAATATGAATACAAACTTCCATAGATCTGGCGCATCACGATTCTCCGGTTTGTCGTAAGAAAACTTGAAAACTTTGAAAATTTCCAGTCTTGCCTTGGAGTTATCTTTCGACACTATTTGAGCACTAGTATAACCATGACGACAGTTCTGAAAAAAAACGCAATAGCGACTATATGAGAAACAAATATCTCACGGTCGAAGTGTTCCAATACGAATATTTACCATTGAAAATTCTCATGAATCTCTTGAAGGAATCTGAAAGAAAATCAGATTTCGCTCCAGATTCTTTTCATTTTCCTGACTCACCCCAATCATGATAAAATCGCTCATTTGGATATACTTTGGAGATTGCTTTGAAATCTGGGTCAAACAGTTCTCGGATACTTTCAGGATCTCGAAATGGGATTCTGAAAACTAGCTGGATTCTGATTTTCAATCCAGAAGTTTGGAACCCACGATTCATTGAGTTTTCGCAATATGCCATCTAATGTTCTTTGGGTGTACACCTTTGCAAAAAAGGTAAAAATTAAAAATAGTTGGAAGTACACCATGACGATGCTTAGGGTTCGGATGTGTGCTTTTATTCTTTCGCGTTGAAATTTGGTGTCTAGACAGCATGAAACAGATATAGAAAACATTCTGGTGTTCAAAAATTCAAGAATATATTTCCAGGATTGAGATTTTCAATTTTTTTCAGAAAAATTGGACGGGGTTTTAAAAAAATCTTTTAGTGAACCATGGACGATTTTTTCAACAATTCACTTTTTTCAGTGATCCGAAAAAATTGTATATAACAGGTTTCATGAAATGGAAAAACCACGAATGAGTCCTCAATCTTGAACGGTTATAAATATTCCATGATATCTTAATTTTCACATTTTTCCATATTTAAAATTGGAGATGAAATCCATTTCGTGTGGTTTGGAAATAATTTTTCAGTTACTGAAACATTTTTACTTCGCAAAAACAACAGAAAAAAACCATTTATCAGGAGAAATTGAAACAATTATTATCATGTTACAGTAGTGAGGTAGTATATTTATTTTTTATTAATTTATACACTGAAATCGAGAATTTTCCACATTCCCATATTCTGAAGTCGTAGTTTAGCGAACTTCCCAGCTTCCGTGTTATGTTTCACTACGAACTCTTCACTGAAAGTTAATATTTTCATAAAGTCCTTTTTGATATCCATTATCAACGTACCATTTCAAATCAGTGTTTCCTATTTGCAAAAGATCTAACAAATATTGTATGTTGAATTTCGAATCAGTCAAATTCCAGGTGCATTTTTCGAAATTCTCCCGAATTGATCCATTTTGCCAAGAATTGATGAAATCGAACAAATCATTTTCAGTCAATTCACCAATATCCATAATCATCTTCTTGGCAGAAAATCGTAAGAATTGATCGTTTCTCATTTTCATACCATATGACTCGAAAAATTCTTGAACTTGGCATATTTTTTCGCAATCTCCGAGAACTTTGTCTCTAGTTGAATATAAAATCATTGTTTTCAACGGATGTCGCAATTTTGAGGTCAAATTTCGAAAATCAAAATGATTTTTTATTTCCAGATTTTCTAAATTGGTCAAACTCGTTATTTGGAAATTGAAGTTTTGTGTTCCATCCAAAATTAATTCTTTGATTGTATTCTGGTAAAGTTGGAGTAAATTCTCAAAATACTCCAAAGCCGCTTGAGATAAATCTATAATTTCATCCGGATCTAAGTCTATTGTGTAGGCAACACTTTCCCGGTTCACTAAGCTGAAATAGATAATAAAGGTTTCCATTCCTCGAAAAAAAACTCACTACTCAACGGTTTTTTCATCATCATTTTTCACAAATTTCAGAATGTAGCCACCAAAACTTGTATTTTCAGCAGTTCTTGGCTTGTGTTTCACATGAATTTCCAAATGTTCCGTGTTGATCTTATTGAATTCCAATCCATGAACATAGTTTTTCGATTTTCTCACTTCCTTTTGGCACAAACTCGAACACCTTGTAAATCTGCATCGGTCTTCCACTTCCATTTCTTCATTAATTCCCATTCTCAATTCTGATGGCAAGTCGAAATAATGTTTGAAAACCTGAAAATAAACATGATGAGAATAAATTGAAAAACAAAAAAACAAGAAACTCACGTCTCTTTTCTCATTTTCAGCAACAGAAGACATTGTTAGATACAATAGAAATAACGCAATGTGAAGATGGATAAACGGTGGGGGAGATAGGCGGCGTGACGCTAGGTCATTTCCCAAAGGCTTTGTGGGTCTCACCACGACAACGCTGAGTATACAACACGGCGTGGTTGCTATGTATGTAGGGTATGGATAGTGTGATAATATCGATTGACTTTTTGGAAACCAATTCTACATAAAATTAGAAATGTCAAGATTTTTTGGACATTTCCACGAATTCACTTAACTCTCGAAAGTTCGAGTAGATATTGAATTCATTATTTGTTTGGACGATGATAAATGTATAATAACCTCGGGAATCCTTTTCTTGAAGAATATAAGAAGTTTATTACACGGGGATGGTGTACGAATAATTACGAAAAAGTCAGAAATTCAATTCTTGTATCATACAAACTCATAAAATGAAAAAATAGAAATTTGATTTTTTATGAATTTTTCCTGACGCATCAGGCTCGAAAAAAATTCAAAAAACATTTAGGTTCAAATTTTCTTATTTTTTGAGTTTGTATGATACAAGAATTGAATTTCTGAGTTTTTCGTAATTATTTTCACGGGTTAACCAGCATTTTAACCGAAAATTAATAGAAAAAGTGAGTTTTTCTCTCTATTTTCGCTTAAAAAAACATATAAATCCTGTTTTTTCTTTTCCAGATGCGAGGTGAGGTATATATTTGAATATGTTTCTTGACATTATTTGGCCCGTAGAACTTAAAAATTTTTTCTTCATACTTTTTCTCTGGCTGAAATTTTCAAAAATGTTTGTTTTTCAAAGATTTTTATACTTGAAAAAAAATTCAGAACGAATTCTTTGTTTTTATAATAAACGGCATTATTTCAGCTACATTTTGCTTTTTACCAGACTCTTTTTGTCAAGTTTGAAGTGAGTTATGATTTTTCAAAGATGGCATATCATATTTTTGTTACAGCTTGTAAAAATAAAAAAAAAACACCCTCCAACTCTCATTTTGAATTTCAAATCTTCCGAACTTTGAAGCTATTCCAAGTGTTTTTTAAATTTTGCAACATCTTTTACAACTTGTTGAAACTTTCTTTTTTTTTGTTTTTTTTGGCTTTTTGAAATCGCAAAATATTCGTTTTCCACTTTATTTCAGATTTTTTTTTACAACAGCTCTGATGCCAATAGAACCCAAAAACTGTGTATCTCTCGGTACAATAAAGGCCTACATATGAATCAGAGAAAGTAAAAATAGTTTATTTAAAAAAAAAGAAAAAAAATCACATTCTTATTACAGGGGAATACAAAATACATTTAGAGAAGTATTATCTTTCTTTGATTACTTGGATACAATAAACTCAAGGCTTTTCCAACCATCAGCTTTTCGATAAAGTAGTCTTGCAGATTTCCGAGCTTCCTTGTTGTGCTTTATTGTGAATTGATGCCTAAATAATTATATTTTATAAAAATCACTGTTTTTTCCTCAATAACAACATACCTTCGAGAACCAAAATATTCAATTCGCAAAAGTTTAAACAATTTTCGTGTGTCAAAATTCGAATCACAAATCCAACAGCATTCCTCAAAATTCTCCCGAATTGTTCCATTCTTCCAAGAATTAATGAAATCGAACAAATCAATTGGTGTCAATTCACCAATATCCATTTTTATTTTTTTGGCAGAAAGTTGTAGAAATTGCGGATAATTCATTTTCAAACGACACGACTCAAAGTTATCTCGAATTTGATAAACCTTAAAAAATCGAAAAATATTTTAAGTAGTTCAAAAATTCAACAAACCTGATCATTGTCATTGAAAATTTGATATTCACTCAAATATATCATCAGTTTTTTCAATGGTCGTCGCATTTTTGAACTCAAATTCAGTAGATCAGTGTTATCGTATAGTGCAAGCTTCTCCAAATTTCTCAAGCTTCTTATTTCAAAATCATAGTTTTTCACTCCGTTCAAAGTTAATTCTTTAATTGTATTCTGATAGAGTTGGAATAAATTTTCAAATTTTTGAAAAGCTGTTTGTGATAAATCTGTTGAATCATCTAGTTTTACTCTCCAAGACACACAATTCAAGTTCAACAAGCTAAAATGAAAAAAATGAAGATTTTCTACAAAAAATGAAGAGAAACTCACTATTCAACATATTTTCCATCTTCTCTTTGTGCGAATCTCAGCAAATATCCACCATAACTTGTACCTTCAAACATATTTTCGTTGTGTTTCACATAAATCACCAAATGCGTCTTGTTGAAGTTGTAGAAGTTCAATCCGTGAACATAGTTTTTCGACTTTCTAACTTCTAATTGACATAAACTTGAACATCTGGTAAATCTACATCTGTCTCCCACTTCCATCTCATTATTGATTTCCATTCTTAACTCTTGCGGTAATTTGGAATAAAGTTTGAAACCCTGAAAATAAATTAATCAAAACCAAATTAAATATATTTGAATATATAAAACTCACGGAATTTTTCTCGTTTTGAGCAACAGAAGACATCGTCAATAATAACAACCAATAATTTGGAATAAATGAAACGAGTGAAGGGNTTTGATTACTTGGATACAATAAACTCAAGGCTTTTCCAACCATCAGCTTTTCGATAAAGTAGTCTTGCAGATTTCCGAGCTTCCTTGTTGTGCTTTATTGTGAATTGATGCCTAAATAATTATATTTTATAAAAATCACTGTTTTTTCCTCAATAACAACATACCTTCGAGAACCAAAATATTCAATTCGCAAAAGTTTAAACAATTTTCGTGTGTCAAAATTCGAATCACAAATCCAACAGCATTCCTCAAAATTCTCCCGAATTGTTCCATTCTTCCAAGAATTAATGAAATCGAACAAATCAATTGGTGTCAATTCACCAATATCCATTTTTATTTTTTTGGCAGAAAGTTGTAGAAATTGCGGATAATTCATTTTCAAACGACACGACTCAAAGTTATCTCGAATTTGATAAACCTTAAAAAATCGAAAAATATTTTAAGTAGTTCAAAAATTCAACAAACCTGATCATTGTCATTGAAAATTTGATATTCACTCAAATATATCATCAGTTTTTTCAATGGTCGTCGCATTTTTGAACTCAAATTCAGTAGATCAGTGTTATCGTATAGTGCAAGCTTCTCCAAATTTCTCAAGCTTCTTATTTCAAAATCATAGTTTTTCACTCCGTTCAAAGTTAATTCTTTAATTGTATTCTGATAGAGTTGGAATAAATTTTCAAATTTTTGAAAAGCTGTTTGTGATAAATCTGTTGAATCATCTAGTTTTACTCTCCAAGACACACAATTCAAGTTCAACAAGCTAAAATGAAAAAAATGAAGATTTTCTACAAAAAATGAAGAGAAACTCACTATTCAACATATTTTCCATCTTCTCTTTGTGCGAATCTCAGCAAATATCCACCATAACTTGTACCTTCAAACATATTTTCGTTGTGTTTCACATAAATCACCAAATGCGTCTTGTTGAAGTTGTAGAAGTTCAATCCGTGAACATAGTTTTTCGACTTTCTAACTTCTAATTGACATAAACTTGAACATCTGGTAAATCTACATCTGTCTCCCACTTCCATCTCATTATTGATTTCCATTCTTAACTCTTGCGGTAATTTGGAATAAAGTTTGAAACCCTGAAAATAAATTAATCAAAACCAAATTAAATATATTTGAATATATAAAACTCACGGAATTTTTCTCGTTTTGAGCAACAGAAGACATCGTCAATAATAACAACCAATAATTTGGAATAAATGAAACGAGTGAAGGGGTAACTGTCGGCGTGACGCTAGGTCAATTCCCAAAGGCTTTGTGGGTCTCACCACGACAACGCTGAGTATACAACACGGCGTGGGTGCTATGTATGTAGGGTATGGATAGTGTGATAATATCGATTGACTTTTTGGAAACAATTGTACATAAAATTAGAAATTTCAAGATTTTTTGGACATTTCCACGAATTCACCTAACTCTCGAAAGTTCGAGTAGATATTGAATTCATTATTTGTTTGGACGATGATAAATGTATAATAACCTCGGGAATCCTTTTCTTGAAGAATTTAAGAAGTTTATTACACGGGGATGGTGTGAACCAACCCCCAATAAGAAAATTCCAGCCTTTAAGTTCAAACTGGGAAAAATGCTTCAAATATGAAAAAAAAAAAAAAAACATAGGCATATCGTTCAGTTAGCTGAAATAACTGGATATTTTTCATTCTGGTTATTTCGAGAACGTTAGTGTCGTATGCAGGCTTGTGTTTTCGGGCCTTGCGGGGCCGTAATTAAAAATTTAAACCAGTTCGGGCTCGGGCCGAGCCCATTTTGGTGGTAACATTATGTTTAATTAAAGACCCGCAGGCTTGGAAAAGGTTCAAATGACTATTGCAAAATGAAACAAACTGAAATTTTACTTGAATTATTTTTTCGTGACCTTCATTTCAACTGGTAAACAATTTTTCATTCTTCGTATTTAAGAAGCCAGCGGGCTTCTTGAGCTTGAGCCCGAGCCCGGTTCAAAAGCTTAATTCGTGAAAATTAACTAGAGGCCCGCCGGCCGCCCGCCTGAAAGCACAAGCCTGGTCGTATGGATATGAAAAATAATAGTGTTAGGTTGTCAATTAGAGAACCGTGGTTGTATTCGTTATCTATTTCTATGTTGTATGAACATGTTTTTCAAAACGGGTTATCATCTGAAATAGCGTTTCGATCCGCATCTTCTGATGTATAACATGTATATTTACACTTATTTTAAATCACAAAAAATATTTAAAGAATGTCTGACTAAGAAACTCGATGAGACAACGATAGTTATTGTCACCGAGATCCTCACTTGCCGTTCCGAAACCAATATCGCAAATCGCAAGAACTGTCCATAATTGACATCAGTCTCGATCCGATTTTGAACTTGATATGACTCAAAATTCGGCACAAGGAAGGCTAGAACAAGTGAAAAATCAATTCATATTAAAATTGAAAAAAAAAACAATCATATTCTTGTTGCGAAGAGACCTTAAACTCAAGGCTTTTCCAACCATCAGATAATAAATAAAGTAGTCTAGCGAACTTTCCATTTTCCGTGTTGTGCTTTATTTTGAATTGCTGTCTGAATATTTATATTTTATTGAAATCACTTTTTTTCCTCAATCACAACTTACCTTCGAAAACCATTATTTTGAATTCGCAAAAGTTTAAACAATATTTGTGTATTAAAATTCGAATCACAAACCCAACAGCATTCCTCAAAATTCTCCCGAATCGTTCCGTTCTTCCAAGAATTGATGAAATCGAACAAATCACTTGGTGTCAATTCTCCAATATCGATTTTCATTTTTTTGGTAGAAAAACGTAAGAATTGTCCATAGTTAATTTTCAAACGATATGACTCAAAATAATCTTGAACATGATACACCTTAAAAAATCAACATACATTAAAAAACAATTGGAGGATATTATCAAACCTGTTCGTTGTCATTAAGTACTTGATATTCACTCGAATATACCAATAATTTTGTCAATGGAAGTCGCACATTTGAAGTCAAACTCAGTAAAACAGTATCACCGTATAGTTCAAGTTTATCCAAATTGTTCAAACTCCTTATTTCGAAATTATAGTTTTTCACTCCATTCAGAGTCAATTCTTTGATTGAGTTCTGGTAGAGTTGAAAGAGATTTTTAAAATATTGACAAGCCATCTCAGATAAATCTGTCAAATCGTCCAGTTTCACTTTCCAAGGAACGCAATTCAAACTCTTCAAGCTAAAATAGAAAATTGAAAAACATTTCTTAAAATTGAATTAGGCACTCAATGAACTTTCCATCACCCTTTCCGGTGAATTTCAGCATATAACGGTTTCCATTCCTCGAAAAAAATTTTAAAACTCACTATTCAATAGACTTTTCATCCCCATTTTTCACAAATTTCAGAATGTAGCCACCAAAACTTGTATTTTCAGCAGTTCTTGGCTTGTGTTTCACATGAATTTCCAAATGTTCCGTGTTGATCTTATTGAATTCCAATCCATGAACATAGTTTTTCGATTTTCTCACTTCCTTTTGGCACAAACTCGAACACCTTGTAAATCTGCATCGGTCTTCCACTTCCATTTCTTCATTAATTCCCATTCTCAATTCTGATGGCAAGTCGAAATAATGTTTGAAAACCTGAAAATAAACATGATGAGAATAAATTGAAAAACAAAAAAACAAGAAACTCACGTCTCTTTTCTCATTTTCAGCAACAGAAGACATTGTTAGATACAATAGAAATAACGCAATGTGAAGATGGATAAACGGTGGGGGAGATAGGCGGCGTGACGCTAGGTCATTTCCCAAAGGCTTTGTGGGTCTCACCACGACAACGCTGAGTATACAACACGGCGTGGGTGCTATGTATGTAGGGTATGGATAGTGTGATAATATCGATTGACTTTTTGGAAACCAATTCTACATAAAATTAGAAATTTCAAGATTTTTTGGACATTTCCACGAATTCACTTAACTCTC
>LR548755.1:0-20512 GCA_900536415.3 Caenorhabditis sp. 38 MB-2015
ATTATTATTATTATTATTATTATTATTATTATTATTATTATTATTATTATTATTATTATTATTATTATTAAAATCGGAATTTAATTATTTTTTGCCGCGTTTAATTCCGTTTTGTCGTAATTGTGCTTCAAAGTGTTTGCAGTGTCAACATGCGACATATTATTTCACGTAAAAGCATTTTTATTAATTTTTGAAAAATTAATTTTTTCGATTTTTTCATTTTGAAGACAAAAATTTGAAGAGAAAGACTTCCTTCAAACAACAATCCCGTGGCAATCATTTTTGTTATTTTTTTTTTATTTTTGAACCCAACATCGATCATTCCAAGTTGTTCTTTCTCTTCAAAAATGTTTGTGCTCATCAATTAAACCAACAAAAAAAACAAGCACAGCAC
The DNA here is from genome assembly GCA_900536415.3 of Caenorhabditis sp. 38 MB-2015. NCBI lineage: Eukaryota > Metazoa > Nematoda > Chromadorea > Rhabditida > Rhabditidae > Caenorhabditis > Caenorhabditis quiockensis. The sequence goes on from LR548755.1 coordinate 395, forward strand.
ATGACGCCTCATCAAAATCATATGAGTTCAAAAATATATCATTTCAATCTACATAGATAACTTCAATTATTTTTTTTCCAGAAATGCACATCAAACTCTTGGCCATTCTATTTCTCCAATCAGTTTTTGCTGCCATCATTCGCCCATGTACAGATGAAGATATTGCTAGTATTCGGATTTACGAATCAGTAAGTCTTCACTTCTCATCATTCACGTGAACTATACTTTCAAATATAGAAATTCGAAACGATTCAAAGAAAAATGTTAGAGTTTCATGACGATGAGAACCCTGATAGATCTTCGGCAGAAGTAATCTTGAATCAATGTGAAGATTTGCTCAAAAGCAGCGAGGCTATCAAATGTTCGAAAATGCAAAAAGTCACGAATGTTCTCAAGCCATTATGCAAAATGATGGCATTTCAAGCGGGACCATACAATGGATGCCCAAAGAAAGTGAGATTTTTAAAAATCTTTTTCTACACATTCATATAAAATGTATTCTTTACAGATGAAATCAGTCACATCAATTTCGGAATGTGGCGCTTGGTTTAACGCAAATAAATTTGAATTGTCACGAGAAGCGACATGTTCTGCATTTAGACAGCGAAAGGATTGTATTCAGAAGGAAGTTGGCAAAATCTGTGGTGCTGAAGCTGAAAAAAGTTTCAAGGAGGTAAATTGGATATCGATTATCAAACTGAACCAAAAATTACAGAACGATGGGGTAGTCGAGGCAACTATGGGATGCTTTTAATTTTTAGTTTTCATCCGAATGAATGTTTTGATTTTCAGTAGAAATTGTTAATCGCAAGAGAGAAAGAGGGGTGTAAAGAAAATTTGAAGATTTTTTTCTTTTTGGTGTTCCAGGAGTTTATAAAATGAAATTGAAAAATCTTCGAGCGTAAGCTGTCTGGTTTTTTTTGAGATTTTTTCTGAAAATACAGCGAAATTCTAAAAACTCAAAGAATTTCACAAATTCAACAAATCTTCTTCAAGTTATATGAGTAAATTTTTGTTTCGAAAAATCTATTTGGGAAATGTTTCTAACAAGGGAGGTTCAACTACTCCCCATCTTAACTTTCAACGAAATTTGGTAAACCTACTAATTCGAACACCCTGCACGTTGAGTCAATCAGATCGAACAAGGATTTTTCTTCAAAACTATTGCTGATATTTTTCCGCCAAACAATCTAGAAAACAACAAAACCTTTGAAAAAAATGAGTTCATTCATTCCAACATAAATTTTCTCTCCAAAACTAATCTTGGATCACCAAAACTAATATAATAAACCATGAACTGTAACCCTTCTTTTTTGAACAACGCCTTTGCTCTGAACGATTGCAATCCCAAAGTGTTATAATGAACATCAATCACGTAAAGATCTTGAACATCATCAGAAAATGAATAAGATTCCATGTCTTCATGAGAAATCTTATCACCATTTGAAAGAGTATATGGGTTGGAAAAGAGTTTCAAACGTTCGTCAATGTTGCTTGTCTGGCGCACTTTAACGTATCGAGCAACTAAGTCTTCTGCAAGCTCCATAAATTGAAGATATTGCTTTTCTTCTTTTTTAGTATTTGAATTTGGAACCGAATAATCCAGACACTTCAGATTTTTGATCGACACCATCCGATACTCCCCATCGCTTCGCTCCACTTGTATCTCATTTGTGACCAAATTATTCAACTCCACAACAAACTTCAGAGAACCGGAAGTCACATTGAAAACAACATCTGACACTTTGAATGATGGATTCATATAGTCAATAACATAGTATTGTTTCAAGTCAAAATAATGATTGAAAAACGAGAGACCTTCGAATTCCTCTTCACTTACTTCAGCACATTTGATAAGGGTTAAAACACTAGCCACGATTTCTCCATACCTTCGAGGGCTCAAAAGTTTCAAAGCGAAGGAGAATAACCCGACAGTCTGGTAGGCGATCTCTGGCCCCAAAGCTGTTTGATTTATCAATGCTGGGTAGTAATCAGCACAATTTTCTTGACCAAGATACCATCTGGAGTAATACATTGAGTACCTTGCCATGTATTGCACATCTTTGTCACCAATTTTAGCGTAGAAAATCATCCGATTTCCTGAGACATCCACTGATGTCACCTCAATATTTCGGGTAGAAATAACTGGGATAAATGGTGTTGGAATTTTCTGGATTTTATCAAACATTGTATTGGAGGTTTTCGATTTTCTATTGCATGTGATGAATCTTGCAGTAGGTGTTAGCAAATCATAAATAAACATGTCTTTCTTTTTAGTTCTTATTGCTTCTCGAACATCCATCAGCAAATGAAAAGCATCTTCTTTTGCCTGGATCTTGATTAACTCCTCTAAAGCGTCCTTGTTCACCATGAACTCGAAAATATCTTTCTGGCTCAGCAGATATTTTTTATAGTCTTCAGAATAAACCGCGGTGAAAGTTGAAATTAAGTTTCCCACTTTGGCTTCAAATGTCACAATTGGAAAATTACTGTCATTTATACTTTGCACATCGAAGACATCGTAGACTGGAATGATCAAAGGTCGAGTATTATAAAATTTGTCGCTTATGAGTTCAACAATTTCTTGTGTGAATAAATCTGGTAGAGCACTATCGTTTTTAGTATGAATTGCAATTTGTGCATTAGACAGAATTTGACGAGCATTGATATCTGGATAGGCCAAAGAATGAGCCCCATGTTTGGCACAAAAAATGAGCAATAAAATCAATTTCATGTTTGAAATGTGCAGTTCTTTCTTTTTAGAACAAAAATTTTAGGAGTTTTGACTTTTCTCACAGTCTAGACAATATAAAGCTCGTCTTTTGACCTCGATTCAAAAGAAGTATTATCAAAAATATCAATTACAAATTGCAGATTGGAAGAAGTTGTGTGGTTTTCAAATCATTGATACAAAAACGGGAAAACGTTGTCCGAAACACATTTTTGTTCGTAAAAACTAGAAAAACTTAACAAAAAATGATTTAAATGTGGAAAACTGATTTTTTGAACAGAGTGTATTTTGACGCTCAGCTGAGCCAAATCAGATTTTTCACCTTGGGACGTCGGAATTCCGCCCAACTCTGGTCTAGACTGTTGGGAACGTTTTCTACTCATAAACGCTTCCAAATACACAACTTCTCATTCCAAAACATGAAATGGTTCCTTTTTGTTATTTTATTCTTTCAAACAGAAGCCACGCAAGATTCCATTTATCAAAATTTCAACTATCCTGAAATCGATGTCTATCAACTTCTGTCTAATGTTAAAGCCGCAATTCACACCAAGAATCTGACCGCTTTACCAGATTTACTGACATCAGAAATCAATCAAGTTGTTGCCGATGAAATTTTAAAGATTTTCCTTCCAAACATCCCAGTTTACGATGTCTTGAATATCGAGACTATTGATTCAAATCACCTGCCTAATGTGAGTTTTATTGGCAATGTGGGACAGTTGGATTCAAATTTCACCGCGATATATTCGGAATCCAAGGGGAGGTATTTGCTGAGCCAGGAAAACATTCTAGATTTGATGGTAGACAAGGAGGCGCTTGTGAAATCACTCAATCATCAAGCGAAATCAGATGCTCTAAAACTCCTTATTGATCTTCAAAGTGCAATAAAAACTAAGAATTATCCCGATTTTATGGGGTTGATGGCACATACTGCAAGGTTCATGACTTGTGATGGGAAATCGAAAGATTCTGGAACAGTATTCCATGAAATCCACAAAATTCCACCGACAATCATACCAGTAAGTCAGAATGTCGAGGTCACAAATGTTGATGTTGCAAACAGTGTGGAAACTGGAATACTCCGCATGATTTTCCAAACCAAAATAGGTGGAGATGATGTGCAATACATTGCAAGATACTCTAGTGATTATTCACAATGGCTTCTCGAGCAAGAAAACTGCTCGGAGTATTATCCAGCACTGATAAATGAAACTGCTCTTGGAGAAGAAATTACTCTCCAATCTGTTCAACGTTTCTCCTATGCTTTGAATATTCTGAGTCCTCGAAGATATCATGAAATCGTTGCTAGCAAGTTTACCATTATTAGTTGCGATGAAGTGAGCAAAAAGGATTTTGAAGGAGTTTTATTTTTTTATCATTATCTGAATTTCAAACAATATTACGAGATAGATAATGATTTTTTCAATGTGACGAACATTGGGTCAATGATTCTTCCTCTTATGTTTTTCCTCTAATGTACTTCGTTCCGATTATGATTCTTCCCAGTTATGATTCTTCCTCTAGAATTCTCTTAATGTTTTTCGTTTTGATATAAATTTTCTTCAGATTTTTTTTTTTAGAATTTGTGTTGAGACTTTCAGTATTAAGGTACATTTGTGACAATCAGTACTAGTAGTAGGCCAGTGGTAAAAAATAATTTTGGCTTAAAGGGGCTAGAAAAATTGACCAGATTTATTCTTTCTTACTTCGCTGAAAAAATACTAGGTGAGAATGGGAAACTTTTCGCTGAATTCTCAGATTTTTATGGTTAGACGTTATTTTTTCAGAAATTTTTCAAACTATTTTTTATGTTGAGATACATTAATTTCAAGTTTAATCTTAGGCTTCGTTTTTTTTTTTTTTTTTTTTTTTTTTTTTATTTTTTTTTTTTTTTTTTTTTTTTTTTTTTTTTTTTTTTTTTTTTTTATTAATAACTTTACAACGGAGTCAGAAAACCTATTTTCTCCATCAAAATTGTATAAAATATGTACAATAATACTCGAAGCCACAACTGAACTTTAAAAAAAACATCTGATGAAAATTGATATCCATACGAAAAACATTAAGAGAATTCTAGAGGAAGAATCATAACTGGGAAGAATCATAATCGGAACGAAGTACATTAGAGGAAAAACATAAGAGAAAAAATCATTGACCCGAACATTGTTTTCAACGCGACATCCGGTTCCCTGAAGTTTGTTGTTGAATTCAATAATCTGGTCAAGAATGAGATTCAAGTAGAAAGAAACAATGGAGAATATCGAATGATATCGATCACAAATCTGAAGTGTCAGGATTTTTCCTCATCGAATCGAAATAGCCATAACAAACACGCTTATGTCCATGCAATGATGCTCGCTGAACAAATCACTGTCCAGTATGTTCACGTGACTCACGCTAGAAATAGAGAAGCGTTTCTGGAGTTTTTCACCGATCCCTATACCATTTCGAATGGTAGCCAGATTTCACATGAAGAAATGGGTACTCTTTGGTTTCCGGAATATGTTTCGGATCTTTACGTGATCGATGTTCATCATAATTTCTGGGGGTTGCAATCGTTTCGAGCTAAATTGCCGTATGATAATGAAGGATACGAGTTCAAAGTTTATAAAGGATGGATTGGTGGTAGAAAATTATCGTCGGAGACTAAATTTTTGTTGAAATGAATAACGGAGCATGAAAATTTCATTCTTCAAATATTTGAACTTGGTTTTTACAATTTGTAGTGTCCAAAATTGAAACAAAACAGATAAATTTGAATCAGTTTTGGAATTCAGTTATCATAAAAAATTGACCGAATTTTTTTCTGTTCCAGAAAAAGTATGAGTATTTTTTTACATTCACTTATTTTATTCTATTTTATCAAAAACTTGATATCCGAAAGATTCCCGTAGAACTTGTTTCTTTGTTTCTCAGATCCTATTATGTTTAGACATCTGTGCAAGCCTGGGAAACATTGATCTTTTTTAAAACAACTATGTTAACATAACAAAGTCAGTTATGAAATTCAAAGTTGAAAGTTGAAAATCGTGGAATGATTCTGACAAAAACCGAATACGGGATGTGGATCAGGATCCAAAAATTTATCGAAAAACAAAATTTCTCAATTATTATAACAACATTCAAATGATCAGTATAATCACCCGAGTCAGTTTGTTGTTTAATTTCGATAAAAAAAATTCAATAAATTTTGTTCATCTCCCCTTGCTGCGCATGAAATTCTGCAGATCCTAGTGTGTCTAGACGTCTGAACAAGCTGGGAAACATTTATTGTTATAAAATAATTTTCTGCAGAAAGCACTCAACATCATGAAAATTATTTTCTTAATTTTCCTATTCTTTCAATCTTCCATACAAGTGCTCAATTATCCGGAAATCAATGCTTATCAACTTTTGTTTGATGTTCAAGCCGCCATTCACACCAAGAGTCTCACCATGTTACACGTGTTATTGACACCAGAAACAGCTAAGTTGAATGTAGAAGAAATTGAAGAGATTCATTTGGAATATTCGTGGACCAACATGGCCATAAAATATCATGTAAAGGTAGTTCTCCACGTTGACATCGAGAACCTCAAAAATTGCGAAAACTGGAATCAGCGGAACTTGAAGTTTCAGGAATTCTTCAAATTTAACTTCTGAACTTATCGGTGTTACCAACTCGAGAAACGCAGTTTTGTTCCTGGTGTGAATTGCGGTTTGAAGTTTGGTGAGAAGTTGTAGAGCTTCTTCTTCTGGTGGCATCTCTGAATTGGCGTAGATCCCAATTGCAAAGACAAAAACGGCTAACAATGTTGATTTCATGGTGAAGGTGATGCGGACTCTTGCTAGGCATTTTTTATAGAGTAAAAACAATTCCCATAGTCTTGACATAATGAAATGCGATTTTTATGTAGTTAAAATGTTATCCATAGATATTATTGATTTATATGATTTAAACAATTAATACAATAAGTTCTAAAATATAATCACACCCTAATTGTGAGCAGGCTTGTGCGCAACCATCCTATGGGAAATTTCGAAACCTCTGGTTTTGTTCCGAAAAAAATGGTTCCTAATTTTTCGGAACATTCGGAACCACACAACAACAAAATTTGCGTTGAGATCAAATTTTACGTGTAAAATTACCTCATTGGACATTTTATTTCATGGTTTTTTACGACTAATAATATGTTTTCACAATGCGTGACCGATTGGATGATTATTAAGATCAACGTAAGCATAAGAAGGCTTTTTTGTTAGGTTTCATTTCATTTTTTTGTTGTATTTGATGTTTGCAAGCCAACAAGAAATGAAGACCACATCGATGTTACTAATATTGTTCATAATTGCAATTCTCACTTCAACTTCTTGGCAACAAGCACAAAATCCGAATTGCCAACCGAGTAAAGTAGATAAAAACTATCCCAATACATTGTTCATTTTTGTTGTTGAAACTCTTGGATTTTTTGTATGTTGATTGTTGGGCCATATGCAAAGAGAGTTTTGAAATTTCACAGGACCCGGTTAGTCGATATTTAATGAAGCAGTTTGCGTGCACGATTCCGAACAACGACAACATCAAATTGTTTGTTCTCGATTATAGTAATGATAATATACCAGTAACCATCAACGATGCTAATCTCTACTCGAGTGAACAGTTTGTTGGAAAATTGGCGACTTTTCTAACAGGTATTTACCATGAAGCTTATAACGGCGGATGCCGCCGCTCCATTTTTTTAGTTTGATTCATACTGTATTGATGAGACATTATTCTTGTTGAATAAGTAAGGGAATAGTATTGAGGCGTGTTTAGACAGTGCAGTTTTGTACATTTTGGGACATTTATTGAAGAATGAATTTCCTACTAACAATTTCTACACTATTTCCTTTGAACAAAACACAAGAAAAATAAGTAAATTTTCACGTAAGATGTGTGTAAGGATTCGAAATCAAAAAAAAATGTAAGAGAAGATGAAACTACTCAAAAGAAATTTTTCTGAAAGTGTGTTGATTTCAGGTCAAGTAAACACTTTAAAGAAATGTGAAAGGATGAAGACGGTTCAGGACAAAATTGCCCAAAAGGAACTTGTTAAAAATCACAAGAATGTTATATACATTGCTATACATATGGAACACGTGTGCTTCCCTGATGATGTAAACAATTGGTTCATCGTTGATATAACATTGCAAGGCACTAAACTTTCATACAAAATCGATGAACAACTCTCTGGACTGTTTTCTACAAACGGTAAGCTCATTAACATTTTTGATGTCTTTATATTGAACACCATATTTTTAGACATCGACGCTAAACAATTTCTCAAAGATGAAATCAGTAAGATGTAAGTTGTTGATTCTAAATCAAAATTCGATTAAAAACCGAGTTCAAAGTTGATGATCGGTTTTCAGCGTAAAAAAAGCCCTTAAAGAAAATGACGACGTGTCTCCAATATCTGCGTCTACCTCAAGTGAAAGTGAAAAATCGGGTATTAGTACACTTGGATATATATTAATCGGGGTTGGCGTGATTGTCGGTTTTGTAATCGGTATTATTGGTGGTTGGGTTTGGAAAAAATTGAAGTCGAAGAAAAAAGTCAAAAAGGATGATTCGGAGGCAGTTCAAAAGTCGGACTCGAAGAACAAAATAGAGAGCGAGAAACAACCGGATCCGAAACAACCACCAAACCCAAATAATCCGCCAAAGTCCACCGAACAAATCAGTCCTTTCAAGGATGATGATAGTAATAATCGACACTGAAAAGTTTTTGAACGGATGAAGGATATGCTTGTGTTTTAATGAAAATATTGTTTCAAATCTATTTTTTGCGTTCAAATTAGAGTTAAGGATATATATTCACTGTGATTTAAAATATTAAAGAGGCTGCCAAGTCATATAGAAGAGAGCGCAGAGAAAAAGCGTGTCTCGTGTGATCTACATGTTCCTTAAAAATGTGAGTCAAGGATTTGTTTTTGAGAAACCTTTTTTAAACCGACGGAAGTTCAGGTACATTTGTTTGAAACCAAGCCAAAAATCTTTAAATACATATTCTAACATGATTTATATTTTTAACTCAACAAATACGCTTGATCTTATTTTTCGAATTCTTAGACCCACAATTTTTCTAGTAGATCAAAGAGCCTTTATTCTTTATTTCTCTGCACTCTCTCTATATCAAATGGCAGCATTAAATCACCGTGATATTCACCCTGTTTCCCATCTGAAAAAATTCTTCATTAATACATACATCTTCAAAAATCACAAAAACACATTTATTCACTTGAACTACTCTCGACCTCATCATTCTCCGAGCATTTGAGATTCGAGATCACAAAATTCTGAAAGCGGCTTCTATAAAAAAAACGAAAATATAATATATATCTCTAAAGCCTGTCTTACTGTAAACTAACTCGCGAGTCTTCACTATTCTGCCGTCGTTCAGCAAATCCTTTGCGCAGTTTTTGAAGCTTGTCCATGTCCTGAAATTATCATGTTCTGTTAACTTGTTTAACAAAGAAGTACCTACATCTCTCCATAATTTCAAGGCTTCCATACAATTGTCAGAGAGCTCGTGGACTGATTGATATACTTTTTGATAGTGATCAAGAGCTCTTTTGACATGCAAATTGTAATAAGTCATAAGATATTCGATGCCTATCACACATCCTAGACTTTTTCGGAGCTTTGGGCTGTAGATCATGATACGCGAGTTTTTCTCCCGCGCTTCGGTTATGAAGATGTTGACTGTAGAGAAATGAGAAACAATCTCCTGAAAAATCACCGGGTTATGCTGGCTGTGCTGCTGAAAAGATCACAATTAATTTTTAAAATTTTTACAGGGCTATAGAGTACGGTAGTTTGACGAGTTGAGAGTCATAATTAAACGTACATCATTTCACAACCCTGAATAAGTCTTAAAAATTGCGCTCAAAAGTATCATAATACACATTCTAGAGCTCAAAGAGCAAAAAAACGGGGCCCAATTTTTTTCGGGTCGGGCGGAGTTTTATATGAAAAATCTCCCAGACTCGACATTCTGGTTGTTTTAAACTCATTCATGAAAAAAAAATTTTTTTAAATGTTGCTTTTATCGTTTCTCATCAGATTAAAAAATCCATGGTCGGACGTGAGGGCAAATTGTTTTGACTCTTGTGAAAAAACTTGGCCTGGCCCGTTTTGGTGTAAACTGGCTTTTGGCCGGTCCTAGACAGCCCAACCTTCCTTGTCACAGTGTTTCATCGTTATTTTCGATTTTTACGGTTCTACAGTACTTTACAGATTTTTTGATGCACAATAAAATTGTTCGAGCGTGTTTTGAAAAGAAAATTTAATCCTGGTAGAACGGTACCTTCACCTCATCAAACAATATTATAACTATGTAGGAATTATAAGCTAAAATGTGATCGGAAAAATGCGCTCCATTGATGATTATTTTTTTCATAAGTTTGATGTATTTTTGATAACCTACTTCTACAGGTTACCTCAGAGGACTTGTTTAAAAAAAAACTGATGTAGTCTTACGTTGAATTTTCAGTAATCTAACTCGGACCAAACAAAAAAAACAACTATCATAAAAAACGAACTCAAAACTCTAAGCCAGAGCTCAATCGGTAAAATGTGAAAAAAAACTGAAACTACAGTAATCCGATAGCGGTGGTTTCTGAAGAGTTTGATTTGAATTGGGCTAATTCCAATGAAAATTGGCTCTAAAAAGTGATAGTTCCCAGAAAAAAAAAGATCGGATATGGTTTTTTTTTTAAATATCCTGAATATTTCTGGTCCGAGATTTGAACTCAATCGGAACCAGAATAAAATGTCCCTAAATTGGGTCCTCATCAGAAAAAAATTTGGTATTTGAATCCGATTTAGTACATTTTTTCGAAATCGTAAACAAATTCAGGAACCATCATTTTGAAGCTGATGAAAATCATGTCCAGTCAAATTCAGGATTAGCCCAAATATATTCCTAGATGATACTGTATTTCCAATCAATTGTGCTCAATGTCCCTCAGGACTACTGTAGTTTTACCTACCTTCGCGTTTGACATATGATCCAATGGAACGTTCAAGATATCCGGCATATGAGCCTTCTCCAAATTACACTCACAATAAGCTCTGGCCTGGATTTTGATAGGATCCTTTGACACGTTCTGGAATCAATATTTCTCCATTTATCAGCATATCAACAAAGTTAAACCCACAATAACGTGCCGAACCTGACGCTTACAAAGAAGTGTTGTATCGATGTTGATTATCTCGTCGCAAATTTCCAGAAATTCGGCCATCTGTAACTATTAATTTATCATTTTCACTATTTCTATCATGTCTGCTGACAAGGGAGGTTCGCGAGCTATTACTTTCAACTTTTTCTCAAAATTTGCATACTTATTAAGTTCGGCCTCCTGATCATCATGCTATATTTTTTATCCGCCGGAAAGTTTTGTGAAGAAAGTTATGAAAGATCAACGTTTTTTCATGACCATTTTCGAAGGAAAAAATGAGGCATTTACCTTTGAAAAATGTTCACGTGAGTACAAAATCATTTATTTACTGTTCTGTTATTATTTTATAACAGATATAAACTGTAATGGGAAAATGTTAAAAAATTCATAACATTTTTCACAAAAATTTCCGGCGGATAAAAATTATACCATGATGATCAGGAGGTCAAACTCTATAAGTGTACAAATTTTTAGAAAAAGTTGAAAGTAACAGTTCGCGAACCTCCCTTGTGAGTATTCTTACCTTGTGAATATCTTTCTCATCGGTGGGATTGAGTTGGAGCCCGCTGTCAACTGAGCTGCCGATGGATTGAACTCGAACAACGTTGGGCATTGGGCCAACACTGGTGGCAGAGATGAGGGAGGAACTGGAGCTGGCTGAGTTGGATCTGAAAAAAAAGCTGAGAAGTTATATGAACATTGAAGTTATTTATTATTTTCTAACAAAAATCAGAAAAAAAAACAAATTTATGTACGTTTCAACCTTTTCATGAATGATAGTTGGAAAGTTTAGGGAACATTATTTATTTAAAATTCAAAAAATGGTAGCGATCCAACTTTATCATGATCAGCTTTGTGCGGAACCGGAACTGAAAAGATCCGAAACTTTGATTTTCGACTATTTTCGGAACTAAATTGGGTCGGAATTAAATTTCGACTTGTGGTTTTGGAACTTTTGAAAATTGGTACCGAGTTCCGAAGTCATTTCGGATTTTTTCAGATCAAAAAACACTTGAGAATGTTAGTTTTTCTGGAATATCAAGACTTATTTCGAACTATTTTGAGAAAAATCGCTTGGTTTCATTGAGTTATTTATCACCGATTTTTTAGATAATTTTCAAAAACATCGGAACTTATTCTCGGAACCATTTTTTTTTCCGAGTTTGTTTTCAAAACAAAATCAGATGTTCCAAAAGTTCCAAAAACATGATTTCGCACAAACCTAATCACGATGTATTTTTATTTGCCCGAAACAATCATTCAAAAGTGATACATATTTTGGTGGTTTCTGAATCGATTTTTTAGAATACGAAATAATAGATATGAATAGGGTTCTCCAAATAACTTAAAGCACTGTGCCCGAATTTCTTCTGAACTTGGAACGAAGTCTGGGGTATCTTTTTGTTTTTAAAATTTATCATCAGAAAAGTTATCAATCTGGTAAAAACTCTATTTTCAATTTGAATTCTGAATGAATTTCCTGTTTGAAAGCTTAGCTCACATAAAAATTTGAAAAAGCATTTTCACAATTTCCGATCGCACTCACCTTTGTGGTTTTTCTCCTTCCAATGGCACCATTCCACTTGTCGTTGTTTGTGAGCGCGAAAAATTGGATCTTCGAATAATCGTAGTCAGGTTTGCATTCATTTCGACCTGAATTTTGCAAAAATAATGAAGCAAAGTGCTGAAATTCATCAAACTGAAACTAATTCGGATTTCAGGGGGTGGAAAATCTTTGAAGCTTGAAAACAAAGCCTTGATTTTCGAATTTTTGCACTTGAAAATCAAGTCAACTTTGTTTTTTTTTAAATTTTCGGCGAAGAAAAAACAGCGAACACAGCAAAAATGATAAAAATTATATGAAAAGCTCCCTAATGATGATGTTGCCTTGGGCGACAGCGCAGAGAAAAATATTTGAAAAATAAAAAAAATGAAAACTGGAGCACAGACAAAAAGAGATAATATCCTCCTTCTATCACCTTTTTTGTGGCTGTTGAATTGAAAGAGAATGAGTTGGAAAAAAGGGGGAGAATGTCAGGTAAAGTTTGAGTTTACTAGTGAGCATCGATTTTCTTTTTCTTCTCACTGACAGAAGAGCAAAGGTATAATTAGAGGGGATTATTTGGAATCAAAAAGCTATACAAGGCTCTGGTCGTCTGAATCAAAGTTTTGAGAAACCGCGAATTTTGACATTCATTGGTGTAGGTGGGTTTCAGATCAAAAAATAAGAAAGTAAACAAAATGATTAAGCACATGACATTTGAAAAAAATGAAAACTAGAATTATGTTCTCAATTTTTTCTGTTTTTTTTAGGTTTGGAACAAAAGACAACAATTCTGATTCAAAAAAAGTGCTGAAATGTATAATTTTTTAAATTCAAAATCATGAATGTCTATTTTTTTAAAAGTAGAGAATAATGAAGGTAAATTAAATAAGCTTGTAAAAAAATCGCCCGTTTGTCCGACGTTTAGAACGCTCTTTTGCCCGCGCCCGTTCGCCCGTTTGCCTGTTCATTACTGTTTATAACGTTATTGCAACAAAAAACGTGACACAAACCGGGCGAACGGGCGAAAGGGCGCGGGCGAAAAGGCGATCGGGAGTTAGGGCGAACGGGCGTTTTATGTAGCGGGCGAAAGGGCCGCCCGTTTGCCCGGTTTTACAACCCTAAAATTACAAAGTAGATTTTCTTCAACAAACCCAAATTCATGAAAATTCGATAAATCTTAAAGGAACACCCTCACAATAAGTTGACATTGATATTGCTTATCCGTGGAGGTCAGTCATCGACAAAAGACTATATGTAGTTTGAACCGACGAAATAGCAGGTCAGAATGAGAGATTTTGAAACTTTTCAAAATTTGATCTACTTTTCGTTAGCTGACCTCCACGGATAAGCAATACCAATAGAAATTGACAAAAAAGTACAAGTCAAAAAATAAAACTATTCATATTTTTGAAACGTGTTTTCAATAGTTTTTGTCAATTTTTTTCAATCGATTCTGAGCTTTTTTGATTTTCAACTGAACCTAAAATTTTCACATAAATGATTTCAAGTTAAAAGTCTGATCAACTTATGACTCCCGTGACCGATTAAAAAAAAACTTGTTTTGAAGTTTGGAATTGTTTGAAACTACTCAGGGAAATCGAGGCTCAATCAGCCACAGAAAACAAGCGAAAAAGGCGCTTCGCAGCTTCAAAAACGCTTAATCTCGGTGGCTGATTTCGCTTAGCGGTTTTTTTCGTCGCTTGTTTTTCGCTTGAGCTTCGCTTACTCACTCCAATTTCTTCGCCTTTTCTTACGCTTGCTTTTCGCTTGTCACGTTTTTGTTCCGCTCAATATTTTCACGTCATATTTAAATTTAAAAATATTTATTTATTTAAAACACAATAAAAATACATCTATGTGTACATGGGAGTAACAAAGAGGAAAAAACATAATACTTATAAATGGACTACCAGCAAATTCGACCATTTTCAACAAAACTTGTGTAGAGAACAAAAAATGAAAACAAAGTTTGGAAGTCTCAGTGAATTTGCAAAAAAATTTCGAAAACTGAACTTTCACCTCGTTGTTTGGTCCACAATTAATTTCTATTTTTTCGACCAATTCGATTTTTCATGTTGATGGAATTGATTTTGATGGTTCCTTTTCGATATGCGGTCTTGCAGTTTTAGTGTTTTGTCGTTTAGCATATAACGCCCTGAAAAAATAATTGTCAAGTTTTATATCGAGACAAAAAACAACTTACTTCAAAAAAAATCCTTGTTAGTATGTGCTTTCATTACATCGATTCGAAGATGCTCATTCCTGTAAAAATTACATTGATTATCATATTATTTATGATAGTTTTTATTTTTCATAGCAAAATTTGAGCCCGATTTTCAGGTTTCAAACGGAGCTCAGAAAAAAAGAATTGGGGTGTTGAGAAGAATTCGAAACTCTATTGAAATGACTTATGAACAATTTTTTTCAAAAGTCAGCTAGTCCGTTCACAATCTCATGTAGCTGACAGAATTTTCTTGTTAGTTTTAAAAATTTCTTTAAAAAAATAACAAGTTGATTTTTTTTTCTAATTCTCAAAGTAAACTCACGATAATAACTTTGTGAAGAGCTACGCTTGTTCAGTTATTGCTATTTTGATAAGTGGCACAACTCGAAAATCTTGTTGCCACCGAAAGATGGCGAAGAAAACACCAACACGTGTTTGGAAATCCAGTATTTTCTGAAAATATCTTCTATGAAATTTTAATGTATTATACCGCACTGAACTTACATCTTCATCTATCGATAACATTCCATGCAAAATCATCCATTCCAGAGTAGAAAATTGATAGAAAACTCGAAAAACAAAACAAATGAAAAAAGTGAAAATGATGCCAACACAGACGTGTTACAAAGTTCACGTAAAAATTAAAATAATAATCATGTTTTTGTTGCATATTTAGCGCTTTTTTAACGCCTTTTCTCCGCTTATCACCACGACGGACGCTTGTGAGAAAAACTCGAGCAGGCGAAATTCAGGCGAAAACGCTTGTCCAAGCGTTTTCGCTAAATTGACGCTTGGACAAGCAAATCGCGGTATTTGCGCCTTCGATTACCTGACAAGGGAGGTTCGCGAACTGTTACTTTCAACTTTTTCTCAAAATTTGTACACTCATGTAGCTCGGCCTCCTGATCATCATGGTATATTTTTTTATCCGCCGGAAATTTTTGTGAAAAAAGTTATGATAGATCAAAGTTATTTCATGACCATTTTCGAGAGAAAAAATGAGACATTTACCTTTGGAAAATGTTCACGTGAGTACAAATTAATTTATTTTGTGTTGTCCTTATTTTATAACAGTTATAAAGTGTAGTGAAAAAATGCCTAAAAATTCATAATTTTTTTCACAAAAATTTCCGGCGGATAAAAATTATACCATGATGATCAGGAGGTCAAACTCTATAAGTGTACAAATTTTGAAAAAAAGTTGAAAGTAACAGCTCGCGAACCTCCCTTGTGAGTACGATTTGTTGAAAGAGTTTCATGGTCAACTGGTTAACGTGCTTGCCTACTGCGCAAACAACGATGTGAGGTCTCTGGTTCAGTTCCTCTATCCGCAAAAGATTTTTCCTTCAATTATGTTTCAAATTTATTTTTGATATTTTTTTCACTATCAAAAAACATCTGAGTTTGGAGAAAAAGAAAAAGAAAAAAGTTTTTCCGCCATGGGGAATCGAACCAGAGACTCGACATCGTTGTTGGACCAAAATTCTCGCACGTAAACCAGTCGGCCATGGGCACTTATCTCAACAACGTACTTCTCTCTGGGAATCTTTATTTGTGTTCCAAAAATGCGGAGGAGTAAGAAATCAATGCTGTAGATTGAAAAACCAATTTTGATTCGATTATCATCATCATCATCATACTATACAAAACAGCCCATGCTTGAATCAAAAATTCATTTTTTTTTTCTCCCGAAAAATGAGAAAAATCATCACCGTTTTGTCATCTTTTTTGATTGTCTTCATTACTTCGAACATCTTGCCAGAAGAAGCAGCCCAAAATTTCTACGCATCTCTTATAAAACACGCAAAACTCAATGATTCTAGTATTTTCACTGATGATTTCATTATTGAATCTACGAAAAGTGGCAAAATGACCCATGGTGAGATATCAAAATCACTAAAAAAAAATGTTGAGTGATTTCTGGATATCTAAAGGATATCTAAAAATCAAGGGTCATAAAGAAGGCAAGCTGGCTGGATATTGGCTTGCCAAACCGGATAAAAACATTGAAGGAGGATATAAATCATACAAAGTTCTTCAATTCTATTGATTTGAATGAATGTTAATGCTGCATTTTTCCGTTAATTCACAAAAAAAAATCACAGAAAACGAGTAAAGTTTCATTCAGAGTTTGAATATGAACTCATATGATAATCGAGTGTGTATTAGCAATGAAGAAAAAAGAACCAGTTTCTCGGAAAAATCGGAGGTTCCGAATATTCCGAGAGTCTGGTTCCGCACAAGTCTTAAGAAATCCAGTTTTCGAAGGATGGATATTGGAAGTAGAAATCTATGAGTTCAATGGTGGAGACCTGAATATAGATAGTGGAGACATGAATGCTGATGGTGAAGGTCTAGTGTTCAATGATGGAATTATAGTTCCAGATGGTGAAGATCTGGGTTTTGATGGCGTACGACGGTGGTGATCGAATCTTATCATCAAGAACACCTAGCTCTTCACCATCAGAAATTAGGTTTCCACCATAAAAACACCTTAACCTCGGTTAGAAAATGTCTGCGTCTCTTCTTTTTCACTTTCTCGCTTACTCTCGAGGCTACTTGCGTACTACTTATTATCTTGTTCAAAATTGAATTTTGAATCTGGAAAATGTTATTTTAATATTTAAAAAACGGAAAATCGAATGATGTGGAGAACATAGTCATATTTTAATTAGGCTATAACCTTTTGCAGGTGAAAATCGAAATTTTGCTTTTGAATATCACTCGAAGAAAATTACAGTTTCAATTTTTTTTCGTATTTTTAAATTTTTCAACTCAATCAAATATAAAACTCAAATATAAACCATTTTCATCGAGGGCAACAAGAGTTGAGATTTATTTCATATATTCCTTACTGTTGCTAAGCTTTTTATAGTTTTATGACAGTAATTATTACATCTTTGCATACCAGAAGAATATATTATGTGCATCTCCATTACCTCCAATCTCATACGCAACTCAACACCCTACACATGTCGCATAACTTTCTTATCTCCCCTTTTTACCATCCACCAAACAAAAAACTATCCTGATTCTTCTGCGTCTCTTCATTTCTCACACTCTCTTCTTACCTGCTCGTTGTAGGTAAGAATGCATCCAGCGTCTATCTTGATGAACTATTCATTATTTGACCGGCTCCTTTGAGTTATATTTTTCTGAGATTAGATATGTAACTTGATTGTGATTTTTTACAGAGCAAATAATGTCATTTCTCGAGAGATTCGCTATTCAACAATTGAAGGAAAGTGAAGAGAAGGTTGAGCAACAGGAGGAATATATCAAAGAGTTACAAAAGAAACTCAGGGATGTGACTGGAGCATTGCAATTAGCAAATGAGGTAAGCTTCCACATAAGTCTTAAGTGCTCTAGAAGGCTATTAGTTTCTTAAAGAGATAAGAGGGTTCCTGGGTTACTGGATCCCTAGATTAGGGTATCTAAAATCAGACAGGTCATTTGGGCCCGATAGATGCTTCCACCCGTTAAGTGGGTCGGCTTAGAAATTCAAAATGTTTCACATAAAGTTGGAGTAGAACCCGAGCCCGTTTCGGGCCGGGAAAAAACAGGCCCGCCCAGTTTTCTTCGGCCCGAAATGACCAGTCTGGCCTAAAATAAAGGTATCATGCGACTAAAGTATTATATGGGCAAAAAAATTTGGCTTCGAAGTGAGAAATAATATTCAAACCACTTTTTCGCTGTTGTTCGCTTCGAAATATTGCTGGAAAATATTGTGCGCCTTCAATTTTTCTTTCAAAAATGATATCGAAGCGAACAACAAGCCTATTCTAAGCCATCGAAAGAAAAAATTTATTTTTTTTCTTATTTCGAAGCCAATATTTTTTGCCCATATAATATGAACGGATAGTCCTACACTGTGCATGGTATTTTTATTGATGTACGGTATCTTTTGAAAAATTAGGTGATATCTTATCAATGAATTACTGATTCTGTTTGATAAGATGAGACAGATTATTGCAATTCTTAGAAATAAAGTACAGTAACACCTCGACACTTGGAAACCATTTTTTCAGTGAATACAACAGAATTTTCGTTTTCTAAGGAGTTTTAAAAATTATTAAATTTTCCGTGTTTGCACACACAACTTGACGTGAATTTTCACAAACCGTAGTCCAAAATAGATGTTTTTTTTCAATAGAGCAGATAAGCTTGTTTGTTTGATTTTCAATATTGGAGTGGAGAAAATTATTGTTCCAATTTTTCGTTCGAAAATGGGTGATAATTAAAATAAACACCAGCTATTGTCGGGACGAAAAAATTACTTCCCTTTCAAAAAAATGAAAAAAAGGTTTTGAGTCTGAAAAAAAATTATTTTATTATTGTCTTTGAAAATTTTCGAATTTACACAAAAAACAACTGTTTTCTCAGAACATTTGAACACTTTCTTGTTTTTTAATACGTGTCAAATTCCAAATTTCAACTGGAAATTACAATTTTATTTTATTATTAGACTTGAAAACTTTTTTGATATACCGTGAAGTGTACTGACAGCATTTTCTAGGCCATGTTTCTGAGGTTCTAATTTTTCGCCCCCCCCACTATTTATGAGAACATAATCTAAATTTCCAGAAAAACATTGAACTCCAAGAAGAGAACTCGGCTCTCGTAGCCGATTCAGAGAGAACAGCAAGATTCTCCGCATTTATGTTCGAAAAACAGGCTCGTCAGCTGAGCATCGTCAAGAAACATCTGTGTATAGAAAGACAGAAGGCTAACTATTATGAGCAATATGCTCAATTTCTCCAGAGAGATTATGCTCTGGAAGCGGAACATGATGGAGTGGATGTGCACCGTCGAGAATTGGTCTCAATTTCGGAAGAAAGTTCAGCAGAGGAACAAGATGGAGATGATGGAGAAGTGGGTTCTTCTGGAGGAGAAGCAGAAAAAGAAGAAGAAGGAGAAGATCACCTATCTGTCATCTTGGACAATGTTCGAGCTTATGAGTATGGTCACAAGGGGAATAAAGATGATGATGATCTTGATGCTTGTATGGCCGAAGGAAGAGCAATGTTTGGAAGCAATGACTTGGGTGAGTACTGCATTTTCAAAAAGGGTTTCACATGAATTAGGGGGACTTTTTATAGATATGTACAATCTTCACACTCTTCTTGACTAAGCTTGTGAAAAAATCGCCCCTTCGCCCGACTTTCAGAATGCCCTTTCACCCGCGCCCGTTCGCCCTAACGCCCGTTCGCCCTTTCACCCGTTCGCCCTAACGCCCTAACGCCCGTTCGCCCTTTCGCCCGTTAGCACGTTCCCCTGTTCGACTGTTCATTACTGTTTATTATAACGTTATTACAACAAAAAACGTGACACGAATCGGGCGAAAGGGCGAACGGGCGAAAGGGCGAACGGGCGAAAGGGCGAACGGGCGAAAGGGCGAACGGGCGAAAGGGC
>LR548755.1:20599-31649 GCA_900536415.3 Caenorhabditis sp. 38 MB-2015
GGGCGAACGGGCGAACGGGCGAAAGGGCGAACGGGCGGAAGGGCGAACGGGCGAACGGGCGAAAGGGCGAACGGGTGAACGGGCGTTTCATGTAGCGGGCGAAAGGGCCGCCCGTCTGCCCGATTTTACAACCCCATTCTTGACACCTAACAAGGAGTATGCATAAGATTCGGAACTTAATTTTTGATGAAAACTTCTGAATATATCAAATCGGCCCTCTTGATCACGATCATGTATTTAAACTTTTTACAAAATCCTCAGAAAAAATGAGCCTTCAATTTTTTACATTTTAAGTTTTATATAGAACTTTGAGCATATGTTAAATTTTCTATTACCCGTTCTTTACTCACGGTTTCAACTTTTCTAATAGCTTAAATCCTTCATCTCTCCTATTTTCCCCCTAACATCTTCTCAGACTGTGAATTTTCAGAAACCCGCCAAGTTGCTGCAAGATACAACTGGTGATGTATCATCTTATCAATCATCGCCTTTGAGCCCTTTCACTTCTCAGTACATCAAGGTCGTCCAATGCTCTTTGGCTCAATAAATCATCAGGAAATCAAAAACTGTATTTTGACCTTATAATGTTTTTTCACTGCCATGTAGATTTTCCGGCTCCTAATAAAACTAAAAAATTTGAAATTCAGAGATTTTATTATTTCTTTTCACATGAAACTTATGATTAGCAGAACTCCGTGTTAACTTTGACTGTGGTGATGGATATATGTGGAGTCTAAACCACAAAATGGGCGGAATTGTAAAAAAAATTATAGAACATAAATTCCAACACATGTACTTTATACACGTCATGTAAGCATGCAATTGACGAGATTGAGAGAGACGCAGAGAGAAGTTCACCGAGAGAAGTACAACTGTGAAAATGTCCATGGCCGACTGGTTAACGGGCGTGTCTTTGAATAGAACGACGGCGCCGAGCTCTGGTTCGATTCCCCCACGTGCCAAAACTTTATTATTATTTTTTTTTTTTTACAAATTACAGTTTAATGTGTTTTCGAAACTCAAAGAAGTATTCAAAATATTTGCGAGAGTGTATTTTTAAATATCTGACAAGAGAACGTTGTAAAAAAATGTAATTTGAGAAAAAAGAAAAATAATAAAAAAGTTTACGGCGCGTGTGGGAATCGAACCAGAGCATTTCGATTCAAAGGCACGCCCGTTAACCAGTCGGCCATGGATTTTCACTTTGTACTTCTCTCGGAAAACTTTTCTCTGCGTCTCTCTCAACCCAGAAAATTGCTGTTTTTCATTGCGCTGACATGACGTGACATAGTTTTGATACATGGTGGATACTAATAACGTTGGCGAAACGAACA
This sequence comes from Caenorhabditis sp. 38 MB-2015, assembly GCA_900536415.3. Taxonomy (NCBI): domain Eukaryota; kingdom Metazoa; phylum Nematoda; class Chromadorea; order Rhabditida; family Rhabditidae; genus Caenorhabditis; species Caenorhabditis quiockensis. The sequence goes on from LR548755.1 coordinate 21,934, forward strand.
TTTTATGAATCGTCAATGAAAAAATAACCATTTGAGCTTCAAATTTACTTCCAGTTTGTTCAATTTGAACTCTCTGTTTTAAAACGACATCGTGAAATCTTCAGGAGTAGCTCTCAAGGTAGGAACTCAAATAATGGGCCAATGAACTGCCCCAATTTTCTACCGATGTGTGATTCGATAAATGGTTCTCAAAAATATTACCCTATGAGTTAACTTATTTGACCTGACAAAAAAATATATGTAATATTTATCATTATACTAATTCGTTAACTTTGCGCAGTGTGCTGAGATTTGAAGCTTCGATGACACCCGAGACCAGTATTAGAATATTATTTCTCACTCCAACAACAAGTACTATGAACAAGCAAAAAGATGACAACAAATTACAAGAGAAAAATACGTGAAAAAAATGGTTTCAGTTTTGTCGAATTCGTCGTGATCGTTTTTATTCAGGAAAAAATCATTTTTTTAACGAAAAAAAAGTTTAAAAATAAATTTTTTTTTTCTGAATAAAACGATCACGACACATTTTCACGAAGCTGGAATCATTTGTCTCTATAACATTTTTTTGCCATTACCCATTTATAATAAAGAATGTTAGATTTGTCTTGGGTTTGTACAAATTTTGAATGCTTGGAAAATTTGTGAATCTTTGAATTATGACAAAGATAAAAGTGTACGAGACGCAGAGATCAGTCAGAAAATATCTTTAAAAAACCAGAGAGCCGCTGAAGAGACGGAAGAGAAGTGATAAGGCTGCCGCTAACAAGGGAGGTTCGCGAGCTGTTACTTTCAACTTTTTTTCAAAATTTGTACACTTATGTAGTTTGACCTCCTGATCATCATGGTATATTTTTTATCCGCCGGAAATTTTTGTGAAAAAAATTATGAATTTTTAGGCATTTTTTCACTACACTTTATAACTGTTATAAAATAAGGACAACACAAAATAAATTAATTTGTACTCACGTGAACATTTTCCAAAGGTAAATGTCTCATTTTTTCTCTCGAAAATGGTCATGAAATAACTTTGATCTATCATAACTTTTTTCACAAAAATTTCCGGCGGATAAAAAATATACCATGATGATCAGGAGGCCGAGCTACATAAGTGTACAAATTTTAAGAAAAAGTTGAAAGTAACAGCTCGCGAACCTCCCTTGTAAGCGAGCGATACACACACAAAACACACAATACCCTGGCGGCGCTTGTTTGTAAAATGTATAAAACTCTCCACTCTCCACACACTCTCTCGCTTTTTGTGTGTTTGTATTTTTCTTTTTTTTCGACCAAAATGTTTTATTCACATTTTTCTGAAGCAAAAAGCAGTTTAGAGAAAAAGTAGCTGTATTGACTGTGTAGAGAAAAAAATTCTCTTTCGATTGGTGTAAATTTTGAAATCTGAACTCATTCGAAAAAAATTTAAACGGTCGAAAACTTTTCAGAAGAAAAAAATTGGAAAATCGACTGTTTTTGGAAACGTGCTATTTAAAAAATTATGAAAGCTTAAATCAAAAATGTGTAACCCAAGTTTTGTTCTACTTTTTTTCCTCTACAAAATGATGTATACCACATTTTATAAAACGCAAAAACCAGAGAGGAGATACCAGTCAAAGTTGGAAAAAGGTGTGAAAAGTAACACCTCCCAATGCTCTCGCTTTGACCACGTGACAACAGTTTGTCAGGTTATGAAAAATTATTTTGTTAAATACATTTTGTAGTACTATTTTCGGTCTACAAGATGTGGTTTTTTATTTTTTTAATGAACGATATTTGAGAAAGTTACAGGTTGTAAATTATAGTACTAAAAATACAATGAATAGAGAATTTTAGCGGTTTTGAGGTGTTTCAAGTTTATTGATTATATTGGGAGTGTTTGTGAACGTATAAAATATGAAATACCAGGTTTTTTAGAGTTTTTTTTTCATGCTCAACAAGCTGGTAGATAACATATTTGATGAATTTTCGAAATAGTGGAGAAAGCGGCTGTCAAAGTTACTCTTTCTTCCTGCGCGTCATACTCATCTGATAAAACAGCGATCAAAAATTGGTTTACGAGATCTTGTAGGTCTTTTCAAGAGCTTTGTTTTGATATTTGTCAACAAATTTTAGAGACTGTAATAAACGGAAAATGTAACATTGAAAAATTGTGTTGCTGGAATTCACACAAAACACAAAGATATCACAACTTTAAAACGAGTCAGTGACATTTTAGCGATTAGTAATGTCTGAAAAGTATTACGAAAAAATGTTTAAACATTTCAAAACAAAGCTCTTGAAAAGACCTACAAGATTTCGTAAACCAATTTTTGATCGCTGTTTTATCAGATGAGTATGACGCGCAGGAAGAAAAAGTAACTTTGACAGCCGCTTTCTCCACTATTTCGAAAATTCATCAAATATGTTATCTACCAGCTTGTTGAGCATGAAGTTCTCTAAAAAACCTGGTATTTCATATTTTATACGTTCACAAACACTCCCAATATAATCAATAAACTTGAAACACCTCAAAACCGCTCAAATTCTCTATTCATTGTATTTTTAGTACTATAATTTACAACCTGTAACTTTCTCAAATATCGTTGATTAAACAAATAAAAACCCACATTTTGTAGACCGAAAATAGCACTACAAAATGTATTTAACAAAATAATTTTTCATAACCTGACAAACTGTTGTCACGTGGTCAAAGCGAGAGCATTGGGAGGTGTTACTTTTCACACCTTTTTCCAACTTTGACTGGTATCTCCTCACCAATCGAAAGAGAAATTTTTTCTCTACACAGTCAATACAGCTACTTTTTCTCTAAACTGCTTTTTGCTTCAGAAAAATGTGAATAAAATATTTTGGTCGAAAAAAAAAGAAAAATACAAACACACAAAAAGCGAGAGAGTGTGTGGAGAGTGGAGAGTTTTATACATTTTACAAATAAGCGCTGCCAGAGTATTGTGAAAACATAGCATGCAATCAAACACCCTAAATGTCGGCTACTGGTTTCAACAACCTTTTGCTGAAATGAAAACAGTGAATGGGGCAAATTCGCAACATCGAAGTTTCACCGTGACCATACAACAACCGCTCCACCGCAGGTATACAAACTTAGTTCCAAATTTGTAAAAAAAATCACTTCATACAAACACGATTTTTAGGGATATATTTCGTCGATTGTTTTCTATTTTTCTTTTTGGGAGCCTCAGATTCAAGAGTGATGCTATACGACAATGTGCTTGGGGTTTTTATGCGTTTTTCCTCATCTTTCTGTTTTAGCACTCTTTGAAGCTCTTTCTCGCCAGATGTAGGTTGATCAGACTTGTTCGATTTTTCTTTCTTTTGGGCTTGATTGTCTTTCTCCTTTCCTTTGTCATCATTAGAATCGCGTTTCGTTCCTTTGGCCGTGTTCTCCTCCTTCTCTGCGTCTGTCTTCAAGTTGGTCGATTTCCTTTTGCGGAATTTGAAAATCACATAAATCACCAATATAAGTATTATCCCTATCAGTATGGCAATGATAATATAGAATAAAATATCGTTGTCCGAGTCATTATTATTCGAAGAACTAGGATCAGGAGTTTGCCACAAACTATCGTGATTAAGAAACGTTCCGATTCTGGAAACAAAATAAAATGAAAAAAATTTACATTAGCGGTGAATAGTAGGTGATATTCCAGTATTTCTGATATAACTTAATCTGAAATGGTAAATTGACATCAAATTTTAAAAGTTTAGGGGAGACTTTTTGTAAAAACATGAAGTTTTCTGACCATTGAAAAAATGGATTTGGCAAAAAAACTCTTATTGAAAGCTCTGTGTGTACAGCACATCACCCACGTTTTTTTTTAGAAAAAAAAACTTTTTTATTTTTTGATGATTAGAAAACGATTTTCCCGTAAATTTTGGGTTCTGTACTAGTATAGCGGTCCCTGAGGAATATAGCGGTCCGTCAAGACTATAGCGGTCCGTCAAGACTATAGCGGTCCGTCAAGAATATAGCGGTCCTGCGAAAGCGATAGCGATAGCGGCGAAAGAAAAAATTTAAATTCAATTTGAGAGACGCAGACAAAACCGCGGGCGAGCCGCGACTTGGCAAACAGCCAATCAACGGTTTCATAAGGGAACCGCGACGCAAGCACGAGCGAGCCGCGCTCGCATACCCCAACGAGAGATTTTCAAATTTTTTTTGCGGGGTGAAAAGTTTTTTTTACAGCAACAATATAACATGAGTTATTTTTCGACAAATGTGAGAATGTATTCACCTCACAAACTGTAGGCCCTCCAAGCTTAGTTTGAGAAACTGTTCTCGTAAACCAGGTTTCACAAATATCACGGAAAATATGGCTATAAACGACAACAATGTTTCTGTCAATTTTCATTTGTCGAGACATTTGATCAATGAAACTGAGTGAATTCATTGCCCAATATAAGTCATGTATTTTTTCACATGGAACGCTTTATTCTTCACGGACCGCTATGTTCTCACCGGACCGCTGTATTCCTGACGGACCGCTATATTCCCCAGGGACCGCTATATTCCTCAGGGACCGATATATTCCTCAGGGACCGCTATACTAGTATAGAGACCGCTATACCAGTATAGAAAAAATGGATTTGGCAAAAAAACTCTTATTGAAAGCTCTGTGTGTACAGCACACCACCCCCTGTTTTTGTAGAAAAAAAAACTTTTTTATTTTTTGATGATTAGAAAACGATTTTCCCGTAAATTTTTTGAGGTAAACAATTTTGACCTTGCCAAAAAATTGTATAATTTCATCTAACCCTATCTCTAACAAAATGAGCCCCAAAAATCATGAAGGACAATTTGATAACCCTTTTCATGAAATTTAGTGTATATACCAAATCGATCTTTCTGATCAATTTCATGTGGTCAAAAATTCCCGCAGACTACTTGGAAAAAAAGTTATGAGCATGTTTTCGACATATTTATCACATATTTTTCAGCGTATGTGCATTTGTATGTGGGGAGAGGGGAAAACTTAAAAGAGCATGTGTCCGTTTTTGTTTTTTTTTTGGTTTTTTGGGTGAGATAAAGATAATTTTTGTGGGCAATTAATTGTGCATTGAATTCACTATCGATTAGTGTTAATTTGAAGTCAAAATACGCAATAAAACGAGTGAAAATAATTGGAAATAAGAACATTTTGAGAGCTCGAAACTTTTTCTGAAGAGTTTATGCGGAATTTCGATTACAGGATCGTGATTAGAAGGGTCGCATTGGTATATGAACAAACTCTAAACAAAAGTTGATGGTCAAACCTTATGCATATCTCTTGTTGGATTATAAAATCGACTGAATAGGAAGCAAAAACATGCAAACGAGTTTTTTTTACAAACTAAACTTGAAGTTAATTAACTGAAATCACTAACAAAAGAGGTTCGCGAGTTTTGGATACAACATTTTCTTTAAAATTATTTACTGATAGAGTTTGACCTACTGATGGTGATAATCCTATTTTCACTCGCCGGAACTTTTAGCGAAAAAAGTTATGATATATCGAAGTTATTTTTCAAAGCAATGAATAAACAAAATACCTATAGAGATATAAACACGTATTTAAACTTTTTGTATTCATTTTGTGTCTCTCTCATTTTATAACAGTTATGAAGAGTAGTGGGGAAGTTTCTGTTACTGCAAAACTTTTTTCACAAAAACTTCCGGTGCGAACCTTCTTTGTAAATCTGATAAAATTTTTCAAATCGAATTGCAATTGAAAAATTGTGCTTGCATCAAACAACACCTTCTGGAGTGTTTCAAACTTACATTTTGTTAGTTACATCTTTGAGGAGTTGAGGAGCATTGACATCTAAAAACAAAAACAAATACCAATTGATTTGTTAATAAAATATATTTTTATAAATAAATTTTACCTCCGTGTTTAAAGAAAACATCGTGTCCTGAATCTTGTTTGTAACAAAATGTATCACTGGAATAAATCAATTCAATGTTTGACCAATGATCTGGCTGTGACTGATGGCAATTATCATTGANTTTTTTTTTTTTTGGTTTTTTGGGTGAGATAAAGATCATTTTTGTGGGCAATCGATTGTGCATTGAATTCACTATCGATTAGTGTTAATTTGAAGTCAAAATACGCAATGAAACGAGTGAAAATAATTGGGAATAAGAACATTTTGAGAGCTCGAAACTTTTTCTGAAGAGTTTATGCGGAATTTCGATTACAGGATCGTGATTAGAAGGGTCGAATTGGTATATGAACAAACTCTAAACAAAAGTTGATGGTCAAACCTTATGCATATCTCTTGTTGGATTATAAAATCGACTGAACGGAAAGCAAAAACATGCAAACGAGTTTTTTTTACAAACTAAACTTGAAGTTAATTAACTGAAATCACTAACAAAAGAGGTTCGCGAGTTTTGGATACAACATTTTCTTTTAAATTATTTACTGATAGAGTTTGACTGATGGTGATTATCCTATTTTCACTCGCCGGAACTTTTAGCGAAAAAAGTTATGATATATCGAAGTTATTTTTCAAAGCAATAAATAAACAAAATACCTATAGAGATATAAACACGTATTTAAACTTTTTGTATTCATTTCGTGTCTCTCTTATTTTATAACAGTTATGAAGAGTAGTGGGGAAGTTTCTGTTACTGCAAAACTTTTTTCACAAAAACTTCCGGTGCGATCCTTCTTTGTAAATCTGATAAAATTTTTCAAATCGAATTGCAATTGAAAAATTGTGCTTGCATCAAACAACACCTTCTGGAGTGTTTCAAACTTACATTTTGTTAGTTACATCTTTGAGGAGTTGAGGAGCATTGACATCTAAAAACAAAAACAAATACCAATTGATTTGTTAATAAAATATATTTTTATAAATAAATTTTACCTCCGTGTTTAAAGAAAACAGCGCGTCCTGAACCTTGTTTGTACCAAAATGTATCACTGAAATAAATCAATTCAATGTTTGACCAATGATCTGGCTGTGAGTCATGGCAAATATCATTGATCATGATGTATTTGACCGCATAGTTTTTGACAGAAGGTTGTTTCAGGAGATTATCTTCACACGTCTCCATGCGCCCACATCTCCTATTAGCTTTAGTAGGCCCTGAAACGCAAATCAATTGAATGTAAAGCAACACCTCACATTGAAAAAAAGAAAATAACTCAAATTCCGCATCACACACCGTTCCCATAGTCGAATGACATAAGTTTTATCAAAAAAATCTGTTAATATCAAATTTCTTCTTCCTTGTAAGTTCAAAAGACATATTCTGAACACCCTCTTTAGATTTCGAATTCTCAGTGTCTAATCGGCAGCTTTTCAGCAGCAGTTAGCGACAGCATCAATACCGTTTGTGACTGGTAGCATCGATGCAGCGACACCAGGGTACCGATTGAAATGCATTGGAAGCATCGATGCTGTCGCTAACTGCTGCTGAATAGCTGCCGATTAGACCCCCTGAGTTGTTCCAATAGTCTTACCTGTCAAAGAACTGTCTATTTTCCCCGCGAACTGTTTGCTAGTAGATAAATCTTCTTCTTTTACTGTCGGCAATGAACTGTCATCAGTGTAGTCCATAATATAAACTTTGACGTTTTCTGTTTCCGGTATAGAACATGCAAACTGTTTCATCAAATATTTGATACCATTGTCCTGTAAAAGCATGACAACAAATTGGGAGAAAAAACTACGATATGAACAGACCAGTGAACCGGAAGATTCCACAACAAATACGAAAAGAGTTTTATCATAGTTTTTTGTTGCTTCAATCGGTTGGCAATTCGNAGGAAGCAAAAACATGCAAACGAGTTTTTTTTACAAACTAAACTTGAAGTTAATTAACTGAAATCACTAACAAAAGAGGTTCGCGAGTTTTGGATACAACATTTTCTTTAAAATTATTTACTGATAGAGTTTGACCTACTGATGGTGATAATCCTATTTTCACTCGCCGGAACTTTTAGCGAAAAAAGTTATGATATATCGAAGTTATTTTTCAAAGCAATGAATAAACAAAATACCTATAGAGATATAAACACGTATTTAAACTTTTTGTATTCATTTTGTGTCTCTCTCATTTTATAACAGTTATGAAGAGTAGTGGGGAAGTTTCTGTTACTGCAAAACTTTTTTCACAAAAACTTCCGGTGCGAACCTTCTTTGTAAATCTGATAAAATTTTTCAAATCGAATTGCAATTGAAAAATTGTGCTTGCATCAAACAACACCTTCTGGAGTGTTTCAAACTTACATTTTGTTAGTTACATCTTTGAGGAGTTGAGGAGCATTGACATCTAAAAACAAAAACAAATACCAATTGATTTGTTAATAAAATATATTTTTATAAATAAATTTTACCTCCGTGTTTAAAGAAAACATCGTGTCCTGAATCTTGTTTGTAACAAAATGTATCACTGGAATAAATCAATTCAATGTTTGACCAATGATCTGGCTGTGACTGATGGCAATTATCATTGATCATGATGTATTTGACCGCATAGTTTTTGACAGAAGGTTGTTTCAGGAGATTATCTTGACACGTCTCCATGCGCCTACATATCATTTTAGCGTTAGTAGGCCCTGAAACGCAAATCAATTGAATGCAAAGCAACACCTCACATTGAAAAAAAGAAAATAACTCAAATTCCGCATCACACACCGTTCCCATAGTCGAATGACATAAGTTTTATCAAAAAAATCTGTTAATATCAAATTTCTTATTCCTTGTAAGTTCAAAAGACATATTTTGAACACCCTCTTTAGATTTCTAATTCTCAGTGTCTAATCGGCAGCTTTTCAGCAGCAGTTAGCGACAGCATCAATACCGTTTGTGACTGGTAGCATCGATGCAGCGACACCAGGGCACCGATTGAAATGCATTGGAAGCATCGATGCTGTCGCTAACTGCTGCTGAATAGCTGCCGATTAGACCCCCTGAGTTGTTCCAATAGTCTTACCTGTCAAAGAACTGTATATTTTCCCCACGAACTGTTTGCTAGTAGATAAATCTTCTTCTTTTACTGTCGGCAATGAACTGTCATTAGTGTAGTCCATAATATAAACTTTGACGTTTTCTGTTTCCGGTATAGAACATGCAAACTGTTTCATCAAATATTTGATACCATTGTCCTGTAAAAGCATGACAACAAATTGGGAGAAAAAACTACGATATGAACAGACCAGTGAACCGGAAGATTCCACAACAAATACGAAAAGAGTTTTATCATAGTTTTTTGTTGCTTCAATCGGTTGGCAATTCGGATTTTGAGCTTGTTGGGTGGAACTTGAGACAAATATAACAAGTATGGTTAGTTGAAAAATCGATGTTTTCTTCATTGCGTTAACCTCGCCAAAATCAATAAAAGAGAAAGGCCGAAATACCGTTTCTATATTTCTCTATATGAAAAATGTTCATGGGTCACGGACTTTATCACAATGTATATATGATGAGGATAACCTTTCATTTTCATTTTTCTACTTCTATAATTAATAATTTATTTACGTCACCGGAAAGGCAAAGTGAGAAAAAAAAAGAAAAAAAGAAGAAAGAAAATAAATAAATAAAATAAAGTGGGGATACCTTTAATTCACATGAAGAAGTGGAACGAAAATGAAAGTAATAAGGAGAATATATGATAAAAAGGGTACGAATTATAGTACAAAAAAAGAAAGAGATCAAAAACTACCGGGTTGTGTCTTTTTTTCTTTATTAACTCCTTCAATTTTCAATTC
>LR548756.1:0-88276 GCA_900536415.3 Caenorhabditis sp. 38 MB-2015
TTTGGGTCAAACAGTAGGCGTTTTACTAAGCCTAAGCTTAATTTGAGTAGGGATACTCTAAAAAACGTCGATAATTCATTGAATTTTGAAGAAAATCAAACGGATTTTTTTTTGTTCACCTAGATTTTAGGCTGAGGCTTAGTGAAAAATAGCAAAAGTTCATAAAATTCAACAAAAAAAAACGAAATTTGCAAAAGCTTACAACATCCGGGATTCCCAAGCCGTCTCCGATCCAAGTACTAACCGGACTCAACGTTGCTTAACTTGCCAGATCGGACGGGATGGCGTGTATTCAACGTGATATGGTCGTAAGCGAAAGACATGGACCCCAATGTTCATGAGTAGACAGACAACTGCAGTCGCCGCACAGTGTGTGGGTATAGCACACAACCCAAACATTAATGAAATCTGCATGTGCGTCCGCATGCAAATTTAACAAGTTAATTAACTATCAATAGAGCACGTTTCGCTGTTCACCCCCTTTCAGAAAATTAGCCAAGTAAACAAATTCACCCCCTTTCAGAAAATTAACCAAGTCAAAAAGTTCACCCCCTTTCAGAAAAGACATATTAATATACAAAACCAAATTCACCGCCCTCTCTTTAGCAACAACAACTGAAAAAATCTTGAATTTTTTTTTTTTTTTTTGAAAAAATCATCATGCAGTTGAAAATTCTCCCAACTTTATATTCTGCTATCCATATTATAAAATGATACATCTTCAGAACACGTCATTCCCAATCTGAAAATGAATAAATTAACAACAACAACGGCAATGTTTGTAAGAACGGTTTACTTGTAAATAATTCATTTTTGTTTCCTTTGTGTTTCTTTCTCTTGGTTCCTTTTTTCTCGTTTCCAAAAAAATCTGTACTTTTTTCATTTCGAATGTATATATGATATAGTTGGACAACGGCGCGACTAAATCGGCGGCGGTCGGCGGCGCGCCGAGTCGATTCGTTTTTTTTCGACACGGCGCGGCGCAGAACAAAATTTGATTATTGCAAAAAATCTTTTAAATTTTTCAGACAAAGGGTTTTCGGGTGTGGCGAACACGTTGGTGATGTTTATTTTGCACCAAAATAGAGCTGCACCCCAGTTTTCACGTGTTTTTTCATAAAAAAAACCCCCTGGTCTGAAAATTTGAGCCAAAACCGTTGCAATTTAATTTTCACGTAAAACTGAGTGCAGCTCCATTTTCGTGCGAAATGAATTTTACCATGATGTTCGCCAGACCCGAAAACCCATTGTCTAACAACTCGGGGAAAAATCGGCAAGTTTGCGACAAACTGCCGCAAGCTTGCGACAAGGAAAAAGCCTTGCGACACGCTTGCCGTTTTTTCCCCGAGAATTTTAGAAAAATCTGTTTCAATCAATTTTTCATGAAAAAACACGTGAAAACTGGGGTGCAGCTCTATTTTGGTGCAAAATAAACATCACCAACGTGTTCGCCACACCCGAAAACCCTTTGTCTGAAAAATTTAAAAAATTTTTTGCAATAATCAAATTTTGTTCTGCGCCGCGCCGAGTCGAAAAAAAAACGAATCGACTCGGCGCGCGCCGAATAGCAAACGGCGCACACAATTCGGCGAACGGCGCGCCGTTTGCATTCTGAGAAAACGACTCGACTCGGCGCGCCGCCGTTTGCGCCGTAGTCCAACTATAATATATGATATATTATATCCGTGAGAAGAAAAATGAAAAAAAAAACTAAGATTTTTAGGGAGTTCAAGGAAAAGTGTCAAAATATCATCAATCAGTTATATATATTTTTTCTGTCACCTTTTTTTGTTGAAAAATATGATTTTTATCGAGTAAACAGATCAAAGGTGAAATTTTTAAGGATTTTTTGAAAAGCGTTTTTTGCTCCCGACAAACTCAAATGTTTTTTCCGATGTTTTTCCATGTTTTTTTTCGAAAAAAAAACAAGCAAAATAAAATCATCAAGCGGAAGGAACATAGGACGGAAAAATCAAAGATTTTCAGTTTTTTCGAAAAAAAAAAATGAAATTCAATTACATTTACACAATAAACGTGTGTGTTGTTGGTTTTATTTGTATTTTTTTGTTTGAAAAAAAAAGAATTTGACTTTTTTGCTGTTTCAGAAAAGGTCATTATTAAACGCACGTCATCAATTTATATCCTTGCAGTTTTCGTTTTTGCTGGAATTAATTCTACTTTTTTTCTTCCATGGATAATTCAATTTTGCTCCCCTTCATCCGCCCTCTATTTAACTATATACACAAACATTTCTCTTCCAATGAGCGAATTGTTTCGGAGAATATTTTTTTTGCGGTTTCCCACGACTTTTTGATAATCCTTCCTCTTTACGAATTTGCCTTGTCTGACTTTTTATTGGTTTTTAACGTTTTGAATTATTGAGCTTTTGAACTTGAGGCGGAGGACTTTCTGCTGTTGAGAGTGACGTCAGTGGGTTGTTTATGTTTAGCATTTTTCAACATTTTTGAAGTATCCTATTTTCATTGATTACTAAAACAGGCCATATAAATTAAAAAGTTGAGAGATGTTTTTCAGCAATTTTTTGCATTTAAATTTTTCTTTGATTTTATTGAAACCCAAAACGAACATAAGTAAATGAAAGAAGAACACTTTGGTTATAGCAGAGAAAAAAAAAGAGGTTTTTGATTATGAATCTATTTTTAAAAAATTAGTGAAAATTAAGAATACTTGAGCCGACAAGTATACAAAATACAAAAAATTATAGAACACTAAACTTGTCCCTCAAACGTTCCTAACTATTTTGAAGGTACTATTTCTCATTTCTTTAAAAAATAATCTATAAAAATTACCCATTTCGGGACTGGTTTTCTGATTTTCAGCTTGGTTTGTTTCACAATTCACCAAAATTTCACTGTTTTAGGGATCTTTTTTACTTCATCGTTTTATTGTTTGATAGTACAAAGTTCGTAAAAGAATGCATTTTTAGTCCTCAAACAAATCACTATAAAAAACAAATAATATTGTTCAATCATTTTGAACAGAACCCCTATTTCGATTGATCATTAGGCAGTTTCAACATGGCAGTAAATCATGCGCCACAAATAAAAAAAATTAGTTTGAAAGATTTACTATCAGAGTGTTATGGTGTTTCACTTTTCTGCCTCTTCAATTCACAATCAAAACAAATTGTAAACGTTTTACTTTGCGATATATTTACTGTTTCAGGTTTTTGTTTTGATCCACAATAAAACTGTTATTCAATGCTTCTTGGATTTGATTCACATTGATTATCTGAACAGTAATATTCATCTAAATTTTGAATTCTAAAAGCACACAGTAAAAAAACATTTTAGTTCAGTAAAAGTTTGTGACGGCAATTCAGAAAATAGAAAAGTATTACCAAACATCACTGTTTCAAAAATGTAATTGAGGCTTTCCAGTCATTGTTTTTGAAAACTCCATTATTCAAATGGTTAACATTTTTTTTAAACATTTTGATTAGCTTACGTCATTTACCAGAGAAATTTTCAAATTTTCCAATCTTTGAACAAGCTTGTTTGTTTGTTTTGTTTGTGCTAAATTAGTTTCATCATTTTCTCAAATGTTTCTTCTATCCTTTTGAAAATTTCTAATTTCAAGTTAAAATTGTGTTCTTTTCCATAATTGTTTTGTTTTTTTTTGTTGTTCACCAAAAAACTTTTTTTTCTTCCAAAATAAAAACACAAAGAAAATGACAAGTTAAGCCGGATGAAAAAGCAAAAAAAAAAAAACAATTTTCGTTTTTTTTTTTTGGAAAAAACCTGTCAAGAGGTTTTCGCGTAAGAGTGCGCATGGATAACATAAAACAAACCATGCGCGACTTTTTTCGAGATTTTTGACATGTTCCAATGCAATTGAGATAGTTGAGCATTTTGATCTTTTCTTCTCCATGACTAATTTATTTATTCTAGATAATAATTTTTCTCTTTTTTCCTGTATGACTAATTTATTTATTCCTCTAAGCCTGTTGTTGTTATTTTTTGCAGAATTTCTGAATTATTTTCAGAGTTTTGAGAAAACTAAAAAAAAGTGTTTATTTTCTCCTCTCTTATAATCCCATTTGATTTTTTCATCAGCTGTGATTTTATGTGATTTGGTGATGATATTTAATTTCTCTTTTTTTTCCTCTTTGAAAAAAATCATCATTCTTATTTTTCCACAAAATTGATATATGTCACGTGGTTCCTTTTTCTTATTTTGAAACTTTGAAACTCAAAACATGTTTTTTGTTGAATTTTTTTACACTTCTAGACACCACACAATTCTCCATGTTTAACTGAAAATCTCAAGTTACTAACAACGAAAAAACGCTGTTTCAAAAACAAAAGTAATAATTTCAAAAATTTTGCAACCTGTTTCCGTTGATTTTGTCTTGAAACGAAAAAATTATTAACTTTTTCAAAAATATATTAATTTTTCTCATTACACCGCACAATGATAACCGGATTCATATGTCTGAAAAATTTAAACCAAAATAGAAAACAAAAAATGGTCTGGGGTCTCCATCTCTAGGCCACCAAAGTTATTTTTTTGATCGCAAGAATTTCCAAAATTTCAGGATGGAGAACGGAAACTAAAGTTTGGCATGTATGTGTTGTCAATATTTTACAGTTTCAGTTTTCAAAGCGTTCGCAAATGTGTTACCTTCTGAGCAACGAAATTTCATTTTTTTTTTCTGTATATTACTGTTTCAAAAATTTTATAAAAAGAAAATTCAAACCGATTTTTAGTGCTTTTTCGAGTAATTTTAGCAAAAATGTGAAACATTTATACATCTTAAAATATCATAATTGTAATAATCACCCACTGATAAAAAGATACTATAGGGTAAATATAATGAAGGTATCGAAAAGCGACAATTTCAACAATACTTTGAGATATCGTGGCGCACTGCCAAGAATGAGAATGTCAAAAGAAAATATTGAAAATCTATTTACCCGTTTAGAACCCAAGGCACTCAGTAAAATCTAAACAAAAGTAAGTCAGATAATCTAGGTACTTGACCTAAGATCACCTTTTATGTATCATCAGGCCTGACAGAGTTACAATACTTCGGAATGAACATACTTTCGTTTTTGGTATAGTTTTTTTTTATAATAAAAAGTAGTGAAACAGATCTTTTTTTTGTGAAAATATAATGTGTTGTTGAAACAGTATTCTCTTTCAATTTTTAAAATCTCAAGTCCTACTTGTGATAACCTAAATCTTTTTGACATTTGTGGAAAAAAATTTTGCTATTGATTTTCATAATCGTTGTTCTCCTTTTTCGAAAATCTGAATAATAATAATTGTTTCATTTAAAAATTTATCCTGTTCAGCTTCCATTCACAAACCCATGATTTTCAATTTCCAATTTTCTATACAAAACCATCCATTTTCCACTCAATCATCATATTCTTTCTGCAAGAAAAGTCTGAAACTGCCACTCGGAAAAATAAAAATAAAAACTACAAGTTTTTTTCGATAGTTAAAAATGTAATCCATCTTCAGTTTTTCTTGCTTCATTTTTCAAAAATGGGTAGTTATATATTTTGCTGAAAAAAAAGAGCATTTGATGTTTAGTACTACGATTACTTTTTCTTGTTTTTCGAGCTCTTCTGAAGTATTTTTATTCTGAAGAAGAAATCAAAACAAATATCTTCAGATGCTCTCTTTCTTTTTGTTTTTTTTTAAATAGAACGTGCGGTTAATTGGATTTTGAAATGAGAATTGATATTTTTGTTTTTGAAACTAGACTTCAAAACTTTTAGGAAAAAAAAATACAAAAACAAAATTGGGTTAATTACTTTGAAATTATGATTTTTGAAGACCGAACATTTTGGACAATGTTGCGCGTTTCCAAATAAAATTTCCAATTTAGCTAAAAAAATTAATTAAAAAAATTTTTCGCATACTTTTAACTGTGTTTTGAAATAATATAAAGAAATCAGAGATGTCATTGAACCCGAAATAAGTTTGTGAGATTATTAAATGTTCTTGAAACAGTATTTTGTATTTAGGGTATTTTTTTTTCTAAATCTTGTATTAACGCTTCACTAATTACAATCCAGCAGTTCAAAATGTCATTATGTCAGGGAAACGTGTATACGCAGGGAAAGGAAAAGTTACAAAAAAATGTGAATGTATACACGTAGTACTTTAAAAACAGTAAATTTTTATAATAATCGTTCATGACGAAAAAATGATAGTTTTGAAAACGGTAAAAATAGTGCACTCATTTTATTTAATTTTCACATGACGAAAAACCTAATTAAAGGTGGGGTAAAGGGACTCGGAAAATTGCTCTTAGATTAAAGAGAACTTTTTTTTTAGGTAAGACCATCGAGTGATTTTTCACCGAAAAGTCTAGTATTCGAGAAAAAAACGTTCAAAGTTAAAAATTTGGAAACTTATGTATGGCTACGTGGAAAGTTTCCAAATAAAATTTTCTCGAAAACTATACTTTTCGATAAAAATTCCCTCGAGGGTCTTACCTAAAAAATGTGCTCTTTCATTTAAGAGCAGCTCGCCGATTCCCTTCACCCCACCTTTAAATAGATTATCATGATACTTGAAAATCGGATACTGGAAAATTATCTCATTTTGGAACATATATGAAGTCTGCAATACTTGATGTCAGAACATATACTACTATAGACGAAGCTTTTTTAATTTGACAGAAACAGTAAATAAGTTGAGAAAAAATGAACCGAAAAAGGTGAATGTTTTCTTATAAGTTCGATTGACAACTTAAATAGTAAAAAATTCTCTGAAAATATTTTGCTGAAAATTATCGTCTGATTAGGTTAGCTATAGGGTAACCTTTTATCCGGATCATTTAGAGAACGTCAGTTTCATATAAATATAAAAATTTCACAATTATTTGATGATGCACAAATATAATGCAAAGTTTAACGGCGCGAATAATAATGAAAAATTAGTTGAGTTTTATTTTTTTTCGGTTTTTTAATGGTTTCCAAAGTTTGAAGCTTTACAGCCTTATTTTAAAACATTTTTTTGTTCATTTCAATTATTTTTCTGTCTATTTTTGTCCCAGAAAAGTTCTTAGATGCTATAAACCTAGAATTTTTTTGTCTTTCATCTAAACACCAACCAACAAATAAAAAACATCTCATGAATTCCTAAAACTCTTTCACACTTCCAATTCTTTTCTTTTTTTTCCTTCCTTTTTTCTTCTCTGCTTTTTTCTTCCAACTGAAATCCAATAAGAAATTGTTAGTTTTATATTTGGACCACCAAAGAACACGAAAAACAACGACGAATATTTCCCATGTTCGTTTCTGGTCCCAACTTTCTTTTTTCATCCTTTTTTTCCGATTCGTATACAATGATGATGATGATGATGAGATTTGTGTCTTTGTTTGAACGTGGCCAGTCCAGAGAAAAAAAAAGAATGAGAAGAAGAAGGAGGAGGAGAAGGAGGGAGAAGGACGGGAGTTTGTACACCTGTCTGTGGACACGCGATTTTGAAATTTGAGCGAATTTCCCTGGAATATGATGACGATATATTGTTAGTAGTTATCAGCTCGAGTTCTTTTCTATATATTTTCTTTGTTCTTGCTTCTGTTGACTAGCGAGAAGTAGTAGGATGTCAAATGCAGATTTTCAGATATTTCCAGAATTTTTAGAGACATCTGGGAAACTCGGAATTCGCCTCATGTTTTTATTTTTAAAGTTCAAATATTGCGAGATGATATTAATTTTTGCAAATTCATCAGTTTTGAGATCTCAGATTTCAAATTCATATTTTCTAGATGAATGCTAAAATGGTTAATTTTATTTTTTCAATAAGTTTTTCAGATTTGAGCAGTCTGAAAATGCCATTTTTCCCAAATCTTAGGATACAAAATGATATTGGCAATAGCTAAACTACCACTATGAAATCTCGAATCTTCAAATTATCAGCTTGAAACAGTAAATTAGTTCAATTTTTTCATTACTTTAAAAATAGGAGACGAAACACTCTGTAACTCCTAGAAAAGTCATCGAGCTATAACATTTTTTTTTTTGACATATGTAATGTTCTGAATTTTCATCAGTTTTCCGCTTTTATAAGCAGAGGACTCTAAAAATCTCAAAAGTTACGTCCCATTTTCGATGTTTTTGTTCTTAAATTTTTAAAAGCATTTTTTGACCAACGAAAATGTTGTTAGTAGTTATTTCATTTCTCTAAAGTCAGAAAAAAATTTCCCACAAAAAAATATGAAATACTCCATTTCAAGAGAGACATTTTACTAGCGATAGGAAGACTGAAACTAGTATCATTTTTTTAGAATCATAAAGTAATCTACTTGAAACAGTAAAAGTTAATTTTGTTTACTAGATTTTTCACTGTTTCAAGCAGATTACTTGATAATTCGAAAATACTAGATAGTAGTAACCGATCTGCCTTATGTATTTTGTTCCAAAAACACTGGATACGAAACAAATTTGTCTTGAAAAGTCAGAGAAAAATGATATGTTTTTCAGATGAGAATTCACTGTTTCAATGAAAATTAAAAATGATACCGTTTTTGGAAAATTATTATTGTTTAAATATAAAAAAAACTGATACACCTAGTTCAACATAATCCAACCATTCTTCATGTGCATTTTTTGTATACTTTGGAGCAGTTTGAAACGGGAAATTATTAATTTAACATAGTTGAAATTTTTTTCCAAAAAAATAAGCCGGGATTTCCCTGCTTTCTATTTGTTACTTTCGTAACCAGGAAGCAACTATTATCAGTGTTTTACTTTTCTCATGAAACAGTGAATTCCATTCTATCACTCAATAAGCTCCTGGATATTTTTAAACTAGATGACTCATGCTTATCCTATTTATATACGCGCATGTACACATCATTTTGTGTTGATTTTGTGCAAACATCACATAATCACTACTGGGAGGCGCGAGAACAATACTTGTTCTATATTTTTACAATGACTTGTTCTATATTTTTACAATAATACAACATATTTCAATGCACTTTTCATGTATTTACAAAATTCAAAATTTTTATTTCACCACTAAGCTGAAATATCATGACAATAAGGTTCAACTGGTCGTCGATTTACCTTTTTCTAAAAAAAATATTTACAATTGTAGAACTCGATATCCTTATCAACATCATGTAATGTTTTTCACCGGATATTTCTGCAAGAAAGTTCATTTTATTGATGTCTTTAGTGTAGCAACTAGCTATTAAAAACTGAATGCAATTTTAACAAATAATATACTTATTCTCAAAAGTTTACAAGATTAGCTAACTTTCATGAAGATTCTCAATAATATCCAAATTTCCAAAATTCATAACTCATTGCACAAAAATCTCCGGTGAAAAAGAAATACAGGATATGAATCCGGAAAGCGTATTCTGCAAGTATACAAATTTTAGGGAAAATCTGAAGTTGAACCTCCTTTGAATGGATAGTATACATATGTCACGTTAATTCTAAACATCTAGAACCCTTTTTAACAAGTTCGAGTACGGTTTTTTTCTTGATGAGAGTGCAAAGAACGAGTTCTTTTTTTTTCTTCCCCAAAACTAATCCGATTTCAAAGATGACATGTTTACTTTTTGTTTATTTTCCTGACCGTTCAAATTCGCCTCCTCATTCATTAGAGAAATTTGATCTTATATTGCTCCGCCTGACCTCAGTTTTTCCCGTCTTTTTTTCTAAAAATATTCTCAAAAAAGAAGGATTTTGCCTGGCACCTCTTTCTCACCCAAATTTGAATATCCACCCAAACAAGCAAAAGTAAACAAAAACATTATTGTTCCCATGGATAATTCGATAGAAGAAGTGCAAAAGCAGGAAAATATAAGCATCTCCGCCCTTTTCATTTTATTTTGAAAAGCGAAAAAAAAACAAGAGGAAAATGTTTAGAGCACATATGTGCTAGAGCAATTTGCAATCCGAGAGTAGTAAACTTTTTCCTGTCTTCTTGAGATAAAACTGATTTCCTGTTCAATTTTTGCATTTGTTTCCTTTTTCTTGTACTATGTATAGTTCAAAAGTCACATTCTCAATCTTATTTTTTTTGTTGTATATATCGATGTGTGAATTATTGAGGAGTAATTTTTTTCGCGATATTAATTTTTTCCATGAAACAGTAATTATCTATTATATTTTTTAGAATAATCTGTAAAAAATTTTTACACAAGTTCCGAATTGGGGGTTCTCCGTGTTATTTCCTGTTATTCAGAGTGAAATTCAAAATTAACTATTTACAGAAAAATAATCCTTTAAATAGTTTCATGCATTTTCCTATTTTTTTCGAACTTTCAAAAATTTTGCCCTTTTACTTCTTACAGGCTCTTTTTTTTCTCTCAGTTTGCATGTTTCACTCTCTCTTGCTCAAAATAGTTTGAAATAATATGATATTCAACTTCGAATTTTTTAAATTGAAAAAAAAACACCAAAAATTGTTACTTTCCGAGACACGAAGCGAACAAGTCTTGCCGTTTTTTTTTATTCTCCGATGAAAAAAATAATTTTTATGGTGACTCCGATGTTTTCAATGAATTTTGTTGGATGTTCTACGATTTAAAAATTAAGATTGTTGGAAACAAAAAGTTATATTCAATGTGCGTAGCCTAATAACCTAATAAATATCTATTCCTATTCTTTTCTATATACTACAGAATCTGAATTAGTAAGCCTATCTAGTTGGTATGAAACAGTGAAAATAAATGTATACTTCAGCATAGAAAAATTATGTTATAGTTAGTTATTTGAAGAACCTTCAGGCTATTTAAATATTCAGGTTTTAAACAAATACCTAATGTCCTACCTTATGTCCTTTTTTGAGATTCTCGAGCAACTTTCAATTTTTATAGTTTAACATTTCTACTCATTAAGTTTTAAGTTCTGATTTAAGACCGAGAACAATTGATGTTATTAAAGTGTACACAGAAAACAAAAGAAGAATTTTAATGTAAACATAACTTTGATTTCAGTGTGACGGTATTCAAATTTGAGCGTTTTGAAGTGTTCAGAGTAATCAGATGTGAGAGAATGGTTACGGAAATATCGAACATATCAACGTTTATAGTTATTTCATGAAATAGTGAAACAGTCAAAAAACAAATGATGTATTTCGTTTTTAAAGGCAAGAAACTCCTGATATATATACAAGGGAGGTTCAACTACTCCCCATCTTGATTTTTATCGAAAATTGGTACACCTACTAGTTTGAACCCCCTGATCAACGTCCCGTTTATAACTTTTTTCCTTTCGTTCTCTGAAAAAAGTTTGAAAATCCCATGGTTTTAACACTAATAAAACTCATTTAAAAAATACACACAAAAATCAAAATGTTCACGTTTTTTAAATTTATTTTATTTTTCTCATTTTTGTGAAGGAATTTAACATTGTTTGTTGAACTTTTCGAGCTATAACTTTTTTCAGAAAATCTTAGGAAAAAAGTTAAATATACGTTTGTGATCAGGAGGTCCGAATTAGTAGGTATACCAAGTTTCGTCCAAAGTTAAGATGGGGACATGTTGAACCTCTTTTGTTAGAAGAAAGTTTCACGTATTTTGTTTTAATGGAATAAGGAATATTGAGGTATTGTGACTGTGAGCAAAATTGAAGACAAATTCGAAAAAAATTAATGATCAAGGATTGTTCTTAATTTTCCTCTCTCAAAAACTTGCATTTCGGAAGGCAAATGAAATGATATCGAGTGTTATGGAAATATTCAAATGTTCATATTCTGTTGGAACAGTAAATAATTTTATCCCTTTGGAAAAAGTTTGTTTGTGTTTAAAAAATGTTCAGCACGGTTACTGTAGTTTTTTTCTTCATATTTTTGAACTTCAAAATTTAAATGAAATATAAAATTATTTTCCTGCTCAATTTTCTAAAGATTTTCCGAATGAATATAAGTCTATTCAAATAACATAAATACT
Source organism: Caenorhabditis sp. 38 MB-2015 (assembly GCA_900536415.3). Taxonomy (NCBI): domain Eukaryota; kingdom Metazoa; phylum Nematoda; class Chromadorea; order Rhabditida; family Rhabditidae; genus Caenorhabditis; species Caenorhabditis quiockensis. The sequence continues at coordinate 11,898 of LR548756.1, forward strand.
CTTTTTATTACTTGTTAGATTACTGTAGTTTCTGATATTCAAAAAAGTGTACTTTTTTGAACAAAAGTTTCAAATATGTGTATTTTTAACTTTTCAAAGAATACATTTAAACTAACAATACCTTTGTTGCTTTGCTCGTATCACAAGGGCTCTATTGTTATCCTTGTTCGTGTTCAGGATAACAATAAACTCGTTTTCTTGTCACTTTTCGTTTTCAAAAGTATATGTACACACACATTTTTTCTCCTCATTTTGCGATTTTTGCACCAATACATTTTTATTATTTTCTCGTCCTTCCTAATTAAAAAATTGTTTACTGCTCATAAACTTTTTCAAGTACTTTTCTCTTCCTCAAAAAAATAGCAGATTTATACTTTTTATCTGAATTCGAAATCTCTTAATATTCTCATGGGTTTGCCAATTTTTCAAATATGTACTTGTTTTTTTTTTGCAGGATGCGAATATAGAGATGGATTCGAGTTCATTGTGTCTACCCGAATCGCAACTTCGACTCTCTGGATCGAGCCTCGAAGCCTTTTTGTATACCGTTCTTTTTCCGCCGATTTGTCTTTTTGGTCTAGTTGGAAATGCGTTGACTATTCTGGTCCTCGTTAACAATGATTTTATGTCAAGGTATACTGTAGATATATTTCTTTTAAAGGCTATCATTAAAGTGTTTTTTCAGGGCCAATATATTTCTAACATGCTTGGCAGTTTGTGATGTATCATTTCTCATTTTGATCATTCCACACAGTTTGGCCAACTTCGACACGTTTGCCTTCAATTACACATTTCGATATCTGTATTTACCAACTAAAATACATTTGATCGCATTTGCAAATTGGACATCGGCTGTAGCTATTTGGTAAGTCAAATGGTAACAGAGATAAACTGTTGATTTTCACGAAATTTTCTGCGACAAAATTTCGTGTATCCGCTGAAACCGTATATTTGTGTTTTTTCTTGAAAAAAAAATAAAACGTTGTGCTGATCAACATTTTTCTCATACCTCTAAAACTCCGCGTGGATCGCTGAAAATCGATCTCCAATTTTTCTCTGAAAATCAGAAATATCTGTTTGGAATTGCATGTTTTCAGCCTAAAGGATTCTTTGATATGAAAAAGAACATTGAGAACTCTGATTCAAAAAAAAACATAAATTTCAGTTTCCTCTTTTATGAGCTTTTGGACAAAATCTGAAATCTTAATTTTCAGCTTTTAGTGTGGAATTAAACAAAATTACAAATATGATGGTGATCAGAATAAAAAACTTCATAAATAATGTATGTCCTTCTTTTTGAAGATAAATTTTGAAAATTCAAAAATCAACCCTCTGATGAGTTATTATGATGTCACATTTCAAGATGGTACTTTTTTGAACATGAATTTGTTGCTGATTTTTTTTTTACTAAAATCTGGATCAAACAGTTATCGTATCATTGTCTTTAGAGAATCTCAGTTTCACAAAACAGCTGAAACGGTAAAATAAAAAAAAACCACAAATTGTCAACATTCATAAGTCAGAATTTAATCGATAATACCTGCTCCATTGATAACACTGTTTTTTTACGTAAAATAGAATTTCGTTAGAATTTCCTTAGGTTTCTCACTGTTCGAATCGGTATATCTGGTCCCAAAAAATTTTATTTTTCAAAATTTTATTTCAGTATATTTTGTTCTGGTAAAGTGATACGACATCAACTTAGTGTCAGCGATTAAATTTGGGATAATAAATCTATTGAAAATCCAAAGAAAAAAAATTAGAAAATTCCGTAGTAACCCAGAAAATAAATGCGAATTCATGAAACTACAGTATTCCGATGGCAAAATTTTTGGAAAGCGACTATTCTAATAGGAACAAAACATTATTCTCACTTTCCTATTTTATTTTCAATTTCAGGTTGGTAGTTGGTGTCTGTTTCGAGCGAGTTGTTGGTGTTCGTTCACCTCTCCACCGTCTCACAACTCCATCTCGCGCCAAACTGGTCACTGGCCTCGTACTTCTTCTCTCCTCCTGTGCCGCTCTCACCTTCTACAACCATGTCTCCCATCACTGTTTCATCAAATCATTTTGCAACACAACACAAATAATGGCAGTGTGTGTCGATGTGAATCTCAATGTGTGAGTGTGTGTGTGTGTCCTTCTCTATCCCTTTCGCGTTCTCTTTCCTCTTCTCTTTATATATGCATTCTCGCACAAGGGTAAATGTGCAGGGATGGCCGAGCGGTCTAAGGCGCCAGACTCAAGCGTACGCTTGCCTCAAGTTCGAGGTCTACTGGGTGTTCTGGTACTCGTATGGGTGCGTGGGTTCGAATCCCACTTCCTGCAGAAAATTTTTCGTTTTTTTTTAAATTGATATTCTTTTTTTTCAGATGGCCTGGAAATCGCACCAATTTTTCACCACCAGCTCTTCGGCGATATGTTGCGACGACTCGCGCGGCAAACGCGGTATTTGTCGTATTCCTCCCATTAATCCTTCTCGTTGTCCTGAATATCATGCTTCTTTACTACGTTAAAAAACGATCCTTCTTCATGTACGCGTCATTAGGCAAAGTATCAGCGAGAATGAGAAAATCTGGAGAAGTGGCCCTTCCATTTGTAGCCACATTATTCCGCAGACATTCAGATCAGGTAAAAATAGAATCATCAAAGTTTTACTTCTGAGAATAAAACATATTAATTTAATTTTAGAAATCCTTTGACAGCATTGTTATCAGAAAACGAAAGGTATTATCGAATTTTTGTGTTCATTTCTATATCTATCATTTAGTTTTGCACTTTTTTCACGAAAAAAACAGCATAGAATGGATTCCGTCCAAAAAATGTTTTTTTCAGATCCTCCAACAAAAAACTGAACATCGTGTAGCGGTTACTGTATGTGCTGTGGTGACATCATTCACAATCACACAGGTATTAACTTTATGCGGGTTTCAAGTGTGGATTAAAAAAATGTCCATTACCTTTTCAATAACAGTCTTTTGGAATTCACTACTGAATTTATGGCTTCCGTGAATTTTCATAATTCTACAAGATATCGGAGAGCAACTATGCTTTCCATTGCAAACATACATCCCACCTTATTCCAGGCTCCATCTGCCGTTGTTCTGACTGTCAACTCCCTTTGGCTCCAAACTTTCAACAACTCGAGAGGGTTAGTCACTCCATTCAAAAAACCATGAATTGTCTTATGAATTTCAGGTGGTATCAAATGACGACAATAATATCATTTCTAGTCGTCATCGGAAAATCATTGAATTTCGTGGTCTTTTGTCTTTCTTCGAGCAGTTTTCGACGACGTCTTTTCAATATTTTACGATCAAAATATGGATCAAGAGACGAAAAGTTCGATTTTTTCACAAGTTTGTCCCAAAAATAAGCTTCTACTAACTTTCTAGAAACGAATACAACAATAATCTCGAGAAGTATTTCCCATCAGCCCTTCTATTTCAACCCATGAATTTTAATCAATTTCAAATTCCAGGCGCTCGTACTCGATAAATACTGCTTATACAAGATGTGATAGTCGAGATTCGCGAATTTTATCGCAAAAGAAGTCATTTCAAAGTATCTAATGTCATTATTATTTTTATAGTGTTGTCTACTTTCCAATGCGGTCATTTTCCTATGGGTAAACAACTCCCTTTATATATTTTTCATTTCATTCCGTAATATGGGATCATTTTGTGGATCTCCTTTTATTATTAACAGCAATAAATTATACATATTTTGAATGTGAATAAACCTTTTAATGTTTTGCTCGTTCTGCTGCATTCTTTAGCTTCAATCTCAAATGTGACGTTTTTACCAAGTTCAATGGTGTCTGCTCTTCTTTGTTTTTCATTTCGATATCGGCTCCTTTTTGTGCCAACATAATAGCGATATCATCTCGGTTCTCATCACACGCCAAATGTCTAAAAAAATTGTCAGTTAGTTATATTGCAGAAAACAAGCTTTCAACTCACAAAGCAGTATTTCCTTCCGAATCACGTTGATCAACTCGAGTTCGTGGATTATTCAACAAATATCTGACGACTACTTCATGTCCTTGACTGGCTGCGCGATGAAGCGCAGTTGCTCCATACTTATCAGCTAGGTTGATGATGATTGGATCGGACTCAACCAATAGTTTCACAATCTGAAAAAAAAAAACTTATAAGTCATGAGTATTAATTTAAGATCGCTGCTATCAAAATTTTTATCGAACTCTTCACACGTTGGATGTTCCTTAATGGTCTGATAGTTTTAAGATTAGTGTCATGTGGAAAAGACGTTCTTAAATCCGAATGTATATACGAACTTCGAAGGAAGTTTTAACAAACTCAGCGGCATTCCGTTTTTGCATAATTTTCAAATGATAAACATGTTTCAACTAGCCGGATCCGAACGTCAGACATTTCTCACGTTTAACATCTAGAGGGCACATAAGTATAAAGCGGTTTTTCCCGAGATATTCTGGCACTTTTCCAAGTCAATCTTCCGAAAAGTTTTGAACTATTTCGCAAAAAGAGGTTATAAAACTCTTTTTGAAACCACAAAGCTTTATCCCTGTTTTCTTATTTTGAATAATTGAAAGATTTAAAATTTCCTATTGAAGTGGTATACCACAATTTTCAAAATTTGAAAACTTTTCATAATTCGAAAACTGGCTAATGAAACTATAGGGCATGTTCAATTTTAAATGTTTATGTTTTCAATTTAAAAAAAATGCCCATATGTTCAATTTTAAATGCAAATTGTTTCGGATCGCAGAAAAACCATATTAGAAACCTACCTCGATGTTATTTTTGCTCGCCGCATAATGTAAACTAGTCTGCCCATTTTTGTTGGGCAACTTCGGATCAACTGATGGAAGTGTTAGAAGATATCGAACAATCTCCGTTCGCCCTGCTGAACTGGCAATCATCAACGGAGTCCAACCAACCTATAAAACAATCCCGATTATTTTTATTCTCACTATTTTTGAATGAAAAACCTCATCTCGTTTTACCGCGTCTTCCGGATCGTTCAGAATTGCAAACTGTAAAATCGGCAAACTGCCTCCAACCGCCGCAAAATGCACAGTCGATCTACCAGAATCGTCAACTGCTGTCACAAGTCGAGGATTTCGATTCAAAAGACGTTTGGCCTCCTAAAAAAGAAAATATTATATTTGTCCCAAAGGAAAACAAGAAAACCAACATCTTCTTTAGCTTCGCGCAAAAGAGCCGAAAGTTCGCCGACAAGTTGAGAAATTGGAACTTCTGGCACTTTTTGCTCATTTTCCATAGGTTCCATTGTAGTCATTTTCTAAAATAATCGGGTCTAATATATATGTTTTTGAAATGATTACAACGAAAAAATAAAAATTGGCCTGGGAAACCAAATTGTCATCATCGCGCACAGATTCTCATTGGAGCACGAATACCCAACTCCGATGAACAATTTTCATTTCAAAACAATAAGAGAACATTATATATGTATATACAATATTTGTACATCGGAAAATTGAAAATAGTAAGAATTAGTGCATTAAAATAATTTCCGGCCTGTAGCGATGTTAGCCACCCTGCAGCGGAGCTAGCTATGCTGCAGCGAGGTTTGACGGAATATATAGAACTACGTGAACCGAAACCTTGAATACTTTTGTTGGTCACGTGATCACCGCAACATAGTGAAACGAATATTCTAAAATCCATCATTAAAATCAGTTTATAACGAAGAAATATTATCACAGAAAAACCCGAGAAATTACATTATTACAATAAAGGAAAACTCTGATATAGTGGTAATTCAAAAAATCCAAAATCTTATCAAAACTCTTTTTTGCAATATGTAGTAGACAACGGCGAAGTACAGTATGACTGCCAAAACTAAAAGAACCTTTTCGTTGAATTCACGTCGCTCAAATTTTGATAGAAGGCTGCTACCAGTCTGAAATTAAGAAATACATGATTCGAACTACCACTGAACAATTCTGAAACTCACCTTAATATGTCCAGCTTGATTTTCAAATTCGGAATGCGTTTGGCTAAGCATAGTTGAAGAATGCACTAATGTACCCATAGAATTTTCTGACTGTTCAACAACTGGAGAAATTATGGCTAACAAATCTTTGAGTCGGTTAGATCTCTGAAGTTAAATTTTGTTGAACGTTTAGGTAACATATTCACCTCTTCCTGGCGTCCAGTTTTTCTCTGACTATTCCCAGTAGCCACTTCGCCACTTTTTGTTCGCAGTAGCATTCTTCTCTCTTCATCATCTCAAAAAGAAAAAACATTTCGAGAGTGACTGTTTAACTCACTTATTTCTTTTCTAACACTTCCAGAGCAATCTCTCAGATTTATTTGAAGTTGATTCAACTGTTTTTCGTGACTTTGTACATTTACATCTATTTTTTGTTTTTCTTGTCTAGAAGATATCTTAAAAAGAAAGTTTAAAAGTTGAAAAAATAACACTTCTCACAACTTGGCTAAGTTTCTTCAAGTTCGCAATCTTGTTCTGCATTGACCGTAATAAATTTTGTACATCTTTTACATCTGCAACCAACTGTTTCGATTCTGTGGCGCCATTACTGAAATTTTCGTTATTTTAAGAAAAGAAATGCTTCACGCATCGAAGTTTTTTGCAAACCTTTCGTCTATTTAAAATTTATAAATACATAGTTCTGAATCAGGCCTTTGGAACTTCAAACGTCCTAGAACTTTTAGATTTTAAAATTTTGCAAGAAACAATGCGATAGGACTAGAACACTGAGATAGACAATATGAAAGGAGTTTCTGACAAATTTATCAGAAAGGCCAATGCCGTCTAATAATAGATTGATTTCCCAACCAAATAATATAGGAAAACCAGACCACCAGTAATCAATCGCAGATTGAAAATGGAATTTCGGTCAATATACTTTTTCGCAATCATACCTTTCCATTTTGAAATAAGACAATCAATTACGATTTTTTATTTGTGGAATTTGGTTTTTCTTCGATACCAGAATATAACTTTCGATGAACTACATTGAAAAAAGAAATATTTCATCACTGCGTCCGTTTATAAGCAGAATGTAAACATTGGTTCTGATGAACCAGCGTTTTTTAAGAATTTTTCTCCAAACTCCTCTTCATTTTTCAATTTACAAAAAGAGTGTTGAAAACCCACAGTTTTATCATATCAATTTTTTCCTTGCTCATTTCATAAATTCGATTCAACTCCTGATGAGTTCTATTCGCTTCTTCTACATTTCGATCCGCCGAAATCATCCTATAAAACTCATACATAGCTCAAAACTTGTCTAAGATCGATATTTTACGGTTCAACGAAACCAAAATCACTTTTTACAGGCATAACGCGTTGGATTCATACTTTTTATTCATTATCATGAGCAAGGTGATTATTACATAACAGGAAAGGGGACAAATAAAACAAAGTAAAGCACAGTATTTCGAAAAAAAATAAACTAACAACAAACTAAGCTAAATGCTAAAGTGTATTTTTCAGAATTGAGACATTTAGATGTTGAATCCAGCATCTCTCATACATTGTTTATGTGCTTCAATCAGTTTTCCGCAATTTTCTTCGCCATTTTCAATGATACACGCGTCACGAACCTGAAAAGAAAACTCTTGATCTTGATACTCTTAGTTTTAGCGCTTTCGGTATATATAAAAAGGAAAAGGAAGGGGGTTTGAAGCAGTGGGCTAGTTGATTATAGTAGAAAGAGAATCTTAAACATTTTCAGAAATGTATATTTTAAATTTTCTATTATTCACTATGAAATTTTCAGAATGCATGGAGTATTTTTTCACGGAAAAGTGTCGCAGGTGCACCGACTTTTGCCACAACATCGATGTATGCCTTTTTTTTTTATTTCGGAGCAGATATTCTGTAGTTTCTGCGACACAATATTTCCATTGCAAGAAAAATTGAACTAGATGGAGACAGATATGCGGAATGAATAATAATTTTTTTAGGTTCTCAAATCAGAACAGTCCCAAGTGCACTCGTATTAGAGTGAATACGGTAATTGGACAAAGGTCTAATGGCATGGTAGCGGCAATCGTTTTTACGTACTCAGAGATTCGCTGACGAGCTCGTGCGGAGATCGACGCCGAAAATGACCATTTTTGGACCTCCCTTCGAGCTCGACAAAAATAAAAAACTAACGTGACCTTGATCGTGTTTTATTTGTTTTATAACAGTTTGCTTGGAACTCGGAACAAAAGGGGAATTGATGCTCGATACGAGGAAATTTTTCAGAAAAATACTGCCAAATAATAGCAGTCTGTATTACACTAAAAGCGATTTGTAAAATTATTGTTTTTGCGATGTCCAAAGCTGAAAAAAATGCAAAAAATCACGAATAAAAATCGTTTAAAGTTCAAGTCCAACTCTCTCTGTTTCACACGCTATTTCGAGAGTACTGTCAAAGGTCTCGACGCGAAGGAACGAAATAGTGTGTGAAACAGAGAGGGTGCTTTGAACGTTTTTTTTTCGCTTTTTTTCTCGTTTTTTCCAGCTTTGAACATCGCATTTAGGTTAATCTTTTTCATTTGATTGTTACGAGTTTGAACTAAAACTTGTTCCATCACTTTATCCCCCCCCNCCCCCCCCCCCCTCCCCCCCTCTTTCTCTCTCGGATTTTTTTGTAAACTATCTGTTTTTTGCTCTACTGACTAATAAATGTTTTGCTTGTTTTTCAGAATCTACCTAACCCTTAAAATCCGACAGGGGATGTCTGAATAAAAATGTCTATTATAATAAAGTTTTTATAAGTCTATTGATTTTTTTTCGTCGTTACAGTTTACAACTCTCTCATGTTGTCTATTTCGACAGCAACCCTCAAGGAGCTCTAAATTATCTGGAAATGAGGCATTTTTTTTACAAATGCCGAAATCGCCAAAAACTCGTCACGAGCTCGACGTGACCTCGAAGGGAGCTCGTCATTTCTTAATTCGTCGAGCTCGATAGAAGATCAAGATGAAGTCAAAGGGATGTCCAAATGAATTCATTTTGAGTTTTCTGTCGAGCTCGATTTGATCACCTGACGAGCTCGTCAGCGAATCTCTGAGTATCCACAAAGCTTTGTCGCATTTGGCGAAGGGCGGGCTTTTAGCGAGTTTTGAAGTTTCAATGTTCTCCTTTGGTTTTTGAAATTCGACAAGGACACTATTTGTCCACCTTTGTGGATACCGTCACAGCTCGCCATTTTCGTTCCGGATATAAAAATATATACTAACCCTTTTCGTTTCAGGACACGCACAACAGGGCTTCAACTTCTTTTCTCCTTGATCGCCTGCCTATAAAATCGAACGATTCAAGAGTTTTCACGATTCGAAATTTACCTTGGCTGTAACTTCACATCCTTGTGGAGCCGGCATTTTAAAAGCTAAAAATGTTCCATGTTTTAAATTTACTCGGTTCAGAGGTATTTGGAACGTTAGAAAACGTCAGCGTATTTGGAAAAAAGACTATTCTAGTTGATATTCATGATCATGAAAAATAAATAATAAATAAAAATATTGTGAAGCAAAACCCTCAAAAAAGGAGAAAAATTCGTAAATTCTTGATAATAATGGAAAAAATGATGAGAATAAGTTGAAAAGAATGATCGAACAATACAATGAATGAACATCAGTAGATTTTACCAGTAGAAATAAACAAGAAACGGGGAGAAGAAGGAGAATGTGCCGATAAAATATATCGATATTGCAAAATAATTTATACTAATGTTTTTAAGAGAAAATGTAGACGGTCGCCTTGTTGAGATCCCAGTTGTTGCAACTCAGCACATTGATTGCTTCTTCCTGAAAACAAAAAGTTGTAAAAACTAAATATTATGATACTTTTTGTTAAAGCGAGAGCTAGCTCCCATTTGGTTTGAGAGAAATGGTTAAATTTTCATTGAATTTGAATTTTCAGTTAAGATAAAAAATGTAAGATCTTTTGAGATGATTATTTTTAGTTATTCTCGGGTAAAAACGGCAATTTAGAAGAAATTCCCCACAAAGTTGCGACAATTTCCTGAAAAATTGCGTCATTTTTGTGTCGCTAGCTACCTTTGCGCCACGGTTGCCAAACCTGCCGCAAAAGCTGTGAAAACTTGTCGCAACCTTGGCGACATGGTTGTAGAAACAAACGTGTCGCAATTTTGCAGGGAATTGTCGCAACTTTGAGGAAAAGAACGAATGCCGCACTCGTTGCGGCAGGGTTGTCGTTTTTCCTCGAGTTTATCATTCTGAAACAAAAAATTCACCTCTCTCACACCCATATCTCTCAATTTCTCTACTCGACTTTTGTAATCTTCGTTCTCTCCGTTCTTTCCTCGAGCAAATCTAGCAGTCCAAAACTCGGCGGTTGACTGGAAAAAGGGGAATATAACAAAAAAAAAGTTTGACACACAAACCTTAAAAAGTGGAGGGTTTTCCATGTATTGTTTGGCGACAACTGCATCTTGTGGATCTTTCGGCTCTGGTGAACACATCAACGCTTGAATCGAAAGAAGAACGGTTCGAAGTGTAAGTGATGCAGCCCATTGATCTTTCAAAATATCCAAGCAAATTACGCCGGTTTGCGAACTAACGTTTGGGTGCCAGATTTTGGTGACGAACTTGATCTGAAATTGAAATTTCGTTTATGGAAAATATATATCTAGACATACCTTTGGTGGAGAGAAAGGATAGGAATCTGGGATCTTGATTTCTAAATCGAATAATCCTCCAGCGTATGGAGTGTCTGGTGGTCCGCGAATTTGTCCTTTGATGTCGGTCAATGATTCGTTCAAAATTTCAATCATAATACCGGTTTGCGCAATTTCGGTGTTCGTCACAACTTCTTTACATTCTCTTTGAAGCCGAGTGAATGCAATGTTTGACATTTTTAGCTGAAAAAAAACAAACTATTCAACATTCTACAGCAAGAGATGTTTATGAGACGAAAATGACCTGCAAACAAAATTTTTGTCAGAAAACCCTAGTTTCCAAACCTATTCTACAACAAAGCAAAAATAACTGCCACAAAAACAAAATCCCATAGTACGGGACGAGATGTTATGAAACGGTTCCTATCATTGAAATCAATTATCATCTGGTTCACAAACGAACTTTTTCTTTTTTTACGAAATTAGCACGCTTAAGATAATAATTGCATCATGAAGTTTTTGTCAATGAAAACAAATAACTAACTGAGAAACAATCACAAAGTGACAAAAAAAAAGAAAACTTCTGGAAGCGTCAATTGAACTTGGTGTATATAGGAAAAGAAGCAGTCAACTAAATAGAGAGCAGACGTCAAGTGCGGAATCTCGTTCGATTGTGTCACTTTAGTTGTCTGCCGATCTTTTATCACGTGTCCTAATCGGTATTATTTTTCGTTTTGGTTGGCATTTTTATTTTCAGGGTTATTACTCTCAACTTGTTTTGATTATACGTTTAAAGCTCATTTTCGACCCATGAGAGCAAAAATCGATAACTTTGAAACAAACATATTAGATGTGATTTCACAGGAAACTTTTATCATTACTGTGAAATTTTCAATCAGGCCAGTTATATTTAAAAAATAATGATTTTTTGTTGTCTAGAACAATTTTTTAGAACAGCTTTTACATAAAAATAGAAATAAAAGCATGATTTGGAACGATTGAAAGATAATACCAATAAAAATATATTAATGAATCACAGGAGGCCCGAAAACAGTCAAGAAACGAGAAAACGAAAAAAAATCGGAAATGAAAATTTTTTATGCGTTGTGTGCAAGCACCACACGCTCCGTAAACATTAAATCTCACGACCTTGTTTTTTATTTTCTTTTTTTTCGAGCTCAAACAATAATGTTTCAAGAAAATGTCTCGGCGTCCAACATCATCGTCGCTCACCAAAGAAGAACATCTCGATATGATGTCACCCGAAGGATCATCCGGCTCCCCATCAGCTCCATCAACTCCAGCCAACTCAACGGGGTTCCCCCCAGACCGCAAAAAAGCCACGCATTTGCGGTGTGAACGACAAAGGCGAGAAGCCATTAACGTGAGTTGTTAGGAAATTGGGATTTTGATATTGCTGAATCGATTTCAGAGTGGCTACAGTGAATTGAAAGATCTGATCCCTCAAACAACAACATCTCTGGGATGTAAAACAACCAATGCTGCCATATTATTTAGAGCTGTCAACTTTATGAATGAGTTGAAACAAGAAATCGATGGCGATGATAAGGAACTCGCTCAGCTGAACGCACAAGCGGCTGCTTTGGAAATGATCGCCTCCGAGTACGAGCAGATGGCTAGTGCTGTACCATCTGCCGGATCCACAACGCTGCAAGCAAAAATGGTGAGATAACTTTTTGTTCTTAGTTTTTTTCAACAAATATACTGAATTCACTTATTTTCAGTTGCAACTTCTCATGGATGATTGCTTCAAATCATTCGGCGGTCATGTCGATTTCTCCACCTACGCCACAATTACCCGAACGTTCCTCACATGGGTCGAAAGTCTCGCTACGAATAACGAGCCTTTCAAGGTAAAATCAACAGTTGCCTGAAACATTTTTCCAAAATTATTTCATTTCAGACTACCGCCGGGAAAATGGTGACGATGCCGTTTACACAGTAAAAAACATTATATGTATGTACAAATAAAATTTTAAGGTATTCTCAAGTCATGAAAACCGGGAATCCAATAAAACATGGAGTAGAATTTCGGAAAAAGTTCGTCATTATTCCAGTTCTCGCAGATTTGAAAAGTGTTGATCATCACCGGGATCTGAAACAACACGTCTTGTATTTTTATAAAATGAGTAACCAACATATTTCGGAATCGGATGTGCATCGATCCAAATCTCTTCATTGAACACACACAACAATGGGCGGTTCAGGAGTTTTCGCAAGTTTTTCGGTTTTTTGTAAAAGTTCTCCACTTGTCGCAAGGTTTCCAAAATCGTCGGAGAGTTCTCAGACATTTCAAAATTTCGATTGCATTCGACGAATTTTTGATCTTGCACACTTTCCGATAACTGAAAATACTTTTTGTCACGGAAATCTGTGAATGAAATCCTCACCGTCACATCTAACTTTGGACATTTTCCTTTCGACACACTATGCGCCAACGTATCATATTCGACCGTGGTACAATAATTCAAATCGCCTTGAAGATAACTTCCGATCGCAAATGGGGAAATAGCCACTATAAGAAAAGGAAAATTAATATATTAAAAACAAATAACCTTACCGAGATTAGCTCTGAATTTTTTCAACTCCGAAATCAAGTTTTCATTCGAAATTGTGACAACATATCGATTTGACCACCAGAAGGAATTCAGAGGGCCATAGGTGAGAAGGAGAAAATCGAGGAACGATTGAAGACTTGGGAATCTGGAAAAACAGGCACTTGAGGTTGGAAAAATGCGGTTAAAAACATAACAATTCAGAAATAGGAATACATGCAGATGAGAACTAACTGGTAACTAACGGCCGACAGTAACCAGCCAGTTTTTCACAAGGAAATTTGGTAGTCTACAAGTTTGTTGGTTCTTACCATCTGTCATTAGTTAGGTTATATTATATAATTATGAAATAATACTTGATTGAGTTTTTCGTGTATTCTTGAAAATTATATAAAAATATAGGAAAACAAACTTTTTAATCTCTTTAAAATGCCCATCAAACTCAGGATTCGTCTTCTCTCCCGGTTTCAAAACCAATTCCGGGATTTCTTCAGCAGTGTTCACATTGAGCTTCAACCCGGGTATTGTTGTATAGTCGAATGGTTTTGGCTACAAATCACATGTATATTTACTTTTTATATTTTCAACAACCTTAGGGAGACGGTTCCAAACTGCTAGGAACACAAAAAATCCGGCAAAATTCAGTATAAAATAAAGAATTATTTGGAGCATGTGAAAGGGTCAATAGTTTGTTATCTTTGAATAATTGATTGTGAACAGTTGATACATGATAACACAATTATTTATTAGAAAAACCTGGCACGGGAAACAAGAGAAACGGTTCAAAAGAATCGGACTACTGTAGGTCGAGCTATTTCGAAACGGAAATAACAAAAAATGAAACTGGAACTTTCAGTAAAATTTTCCAAAAAAATTTTTCAAGTAGTTGAAAAAAAAAACCAGAGAAATGATTACTTCTTTTGAAGCAGTTTTTAATGTGCAAAGAAAAGAAACATTGGAAAAAAGCATGGAGAATCACTAAAAAATTCTTCTTCGCGTCATGTTTGGTGGAAATTTAAATTTGAGAATCAAGAGGTTAAGTGATCGATTCCTACTGTCGTACAAACTTTAGAAAACTGTGAAACAAAAAATGGGTGGTGGCCAACTTGCTTCTAATTCGAACATTTTCTTCTCTTTTTCTCAAGTTTACACAGACTGCAGTCTGTGTAAAAAAAACTAGACTGATTATGATCAGTGGAACAGAGTTCCAAGCTTACAAAAGAAGATACGAGGTATGCGGAGCTTATGGGCTGAGCTCAAAAGAGCCAGCCTGAAGCCTCCACCGAGCTCTAATCTCTTTCAAAATGGCTAGATTTAGCTTGAGTCTCCCAAGTACGAACTATTTGAGGGATTATTTCAGAAGCCCGTTTCCAACCGAGATGAGCATTTAAAAACTCTGGAGTGTTTTAAAACGAGGGTATCACGAACAGGTTTTATTCGAATTTTTTTCAGAAGGACTAGCAAAGTCCGCCTTGGGTTGGATTCACTATTGAGAACTGTTCATCACAATTTTATGTGGTCAAGTTTATGTTCACTGAAGTTTGAACAACCAAAGTTAGTAAATATATTTAATCAAAATCAACAATTGAGAAAAAACCGTAAGTTAACATATAGTAAATTTTCTAGCCGTAGATCATGCAATTAAAATGTGAAACGAAATACAAACTTGATCGTGTGCGCCTATAATTGTTGTTTAAGTTGAGCTCGGCCGGCATAAGCTTGAGCGCGTGCTTCGTGTTGTTGTTGGCGGATCAAGAACAGCTGGTACTGTATCGCTTTCTCTTGTTGAGCATTTAATCGACACCCAGGTTGAGTGTTCATTTGTACTTGCGCAGCAGCCGCACGAAATGCTTCTTGTTGTTGAAGTCGTTGGTAGAATGAATTAACCTGCTGGTGACTTTGATGGAAACGTTGTTGAGCAATGCGTTGATCATGTTCAAACTGAAAAACAAATGATGATTTGATGTTATTGAAACAGTAATAAATCGACCAGTTCCAACGAAAAATCGGGTTTGGTACGTTTTTTTCGTACTCAACCAAGTTGTTTCATAGAAGAGTGATTTTATTCAGAGTTATAATCTTGAACCGTATAAATATCGAATACAGTCTAATTGCGGAGGGCCGATTTAGGGTTTTTTCTCAAATTCAGTAGAAAATATTAAAGACACCTAGACAGTTGGAAATCATATTTTAGTTATTACATCACTTCTGTTCATCTTCCCATGAGTTTTCAATGTATGAAACACGTTTTCACAAATTTTGTGACTTACCGAGGAAAAAAAAATAAATATGCTTTTTTCAAAATCGCCCAGACGCCGTAAATTGTGTTCAAACACACAACTTGATGTGAATGTGCACAAAACCGTAGTACGAACGAATTGTTTTTTATCAATGGAGCAAACAAGCTTGTTTGTTTCATTTTGAAACTTTTAGTGGAGATAAGTATTTTTCCAATTGGCTAGGTGTCTTTAAGATATCTTACCTGTTTTTGTTGTCGCTGCATATTGTTAAGCATAGCAGTTGATACATGTCCATTTCTACCGGTTATTAACAATCGTTGTAGCATTTGTTCATCTCTGGTAGGAACATGAAACAAATCTTCTTGAGATCGAACTTGCGCGGCTGGAATCAGAGCCATATCTTGAGCTTGAGTGTCGGCTTTGTCTTCCTTCATTGGTGTGGATATCATTTGATTTTGCTCTTTTTTCATGACCCAAAAATCACGTTGATAATAGTACAAATCATCAAAATCCATATTGCAGAATATATGCCAAACAGGAATAAGTAGCTGGAAAAATGAATTTAGAATATTTATAAATCGATTCCAACTAACCTTCTTAGCAGCCTCCAGAGTATCCGGATTTGAAGTAACTATTATAAGTTTGCATTGTTCACCAAATCTCTTCTGAATAATTTCCAAAACTGATTCAACCGACATGAGACCTTTTGAATAAATATTCTCGATGGGGACTTCCGATGATAGTTGGGAGATAAGAAGCTGGCCAGCTCCGTGTGCAATTCCATCTTCGGTAAGGACAACGTTTGCATATTTGGTGTTGGATGATTGATTAGATATTTCATTCACCAACTGCAAGCACTGTCTGACACACTTCCAACGATCACCAAAAACTGATAAGTCTAAAAATAAGATTTTACTTCGTTTGTCGAAGCACTGAAGATTTAGTGTAATTGTTACACTACAGAAAAATATGATACACAGTTAATTTTAATTTCTAGCTATATAGGTAAGATCAATTTGGAGAATCAGTACGTGAATTGTGATAAAATCCTCTTTTGTGAGTGATAACTGGATTTGGAAAATAATTCTCGAAAGTGTCAGCTTTGGGTTATTAATAATTTGTCATGGAGGTATTTATGCGTCAGCAGAGATTCGAGATGCTTCGGTTTGACTTCGGAAAATACAGTTTTGAAAGCAAAAAAATATTATGTTTTTTTTTCATGCTCGAACCCTCATTCAAATTTGGGATCTTTTTATTACTAACCTTGGAATTTCTCCTTCCATTCTCCATTATCCATTTTCGGTATGTCTTGATTTCGTATCGCATTCGCCTTCAAATCATAAAATTTTTTTAGAATGCAATATTTTGCCTGTATATCATCTCTCGTATCATTTTTCAATTGTTGTATATTGAACACTGTGTTCTCAAATTGATTCGAATCACTGAGCTCCATTTTCGATAACATTTCTTCTATTTTATCGGAGAGCAAATGTACGGGAATGTTTGACCGCTGAGAAAAAAATTGAAACAAAAATAATTACTTTGACTTACCTCTTTTTTGTTCCTTTCAATTCGCTTTTTCGACAACATTGTCATGTCATTGACATCATAGACAAATACCTTGGCATATTTTACAGGAGAATTTAGCGAAGATTCGACAGAGGATAATGTCGATGGAGAAGATGTTACTGTCACTAAATATAAAACATGTTTTGTGATGGTGAGACAAAAAATATCACTCACCACTTCCATCTATCTTCGAAACTTCAAAGACGACTTTGACTTTGTCGGACATCTTCTGAAAAATTCAATGAAGAATTAAAAATGAAAAATAAAACATTTTACATATTTAGAAATATACTAAACTCACCTAAACTGAGTGAAACAACATGAATTTCTAATTTAATATCAAAATTTGTTAACTACTTTGACATGAACGATCTTGATGGACTCGAAAGTTTGTATCGTGTTTACTACATCAAAAAATTCTAAATAGTTTTCTATATCTCGAATTGAATGAATTAAAATGTACAAATTTTTATTTTTCCATGAAAAATTGATAAAAAGCAAAAAAAAAATAATTTTTTTCACAGTTCCTGTGAGTAACTTAAAGAGTGAAGGGAATTTTAAATTGAGTTTTTCTATTTATTTTTTTAGGAACCAGGAAAAGAAAAAAACACAGTTGTTCGCTTTCAGAAGATGATCCACTTCTATTGCACACCGAGAAAATTGTTTCCTGGCCTAGGCACCGAAAAAAGTTCGTCCGCCAATTCAAACAATTTTTTAATTGTTTTTTGCATAAAAAGGAAACAGATTGGTCACATCATGTTGAAAGTTAGGAACAATATTTTATCATGAATTAAGGTTTTGTAACAAACTCAAGCTTTTTTCACCAGTTTCACAAGGTAAAAATACAAAAACTACTGCGGAAATTTGAAACATTCAATGAAGAAAAGTCGGCGACTTTTAATTTGTGCACTTTTGCGGCACACAGTTTCAATAAAGAAACAGTTTTTTCGAATTTATTTTTGCACTGGATTTTGCAAAAAAAAAAAAACAATCATATGCGAATATTCTTTTTTTCGAATGAATACAATTAAAAGCATATATTTATAATATATCAAATGTGTTCTATTGTAATAATTTCTTAGAAGAAGACAATTTTTTATTCGTTGCTTCCATAATTCATTTTGTGAGTTTGGAAAAATAGAAAAAAAAAATAAAAGTTTCGAAAAAATAAAAAAGCGGCGTGGCTTAATCATTTGTTTGCATACAAAATCTAGCTTTTTCTGAAAATAAAGTTTTGTTTTCAGTAAGCTGGATGTGTATTATTCAATTAATTTGGCTGAAATTTTTCGAAAGTTTTTTTCAAATCCAGTTAATTAACGAAAAAAAAACCAAACTGAAAAATTGAAATTCCCGCGTATAATTCGCTGTGTTAATGTGTAAAGGTTTATGGAGATTCTGAATCTGCCACTAGTTGATTCTCCCTTGTCAGCCGTATAATCCTTCGAAAAAAGCAAGTTCATGAATTAGCTAGTTTGCACTGATTGAAAGGAAAACGCTTGAAAAACGTAAAAAAGTAATGAAATTAATCACATTATAATGAGGAACAGGTGTAACTTGAATGAAGTCTCTCGTGGCCTATTCAATTCACCAACAAATGGGCTTGGTGCCCAAGAAGTACACACACCCTGTTAAAAGGTAAAGGGGCGCCTCTAATATAAGATCACATAGTTTTTGTATCGCATTGTAAACGTAACTTAACGTAACGAAAAAGTAACGTAAAAAAAGTAAACGCAAAAAATATCACATCGTTAACAATATTCTACAAGATTTGTAACAAAGGACATGGAATGGTGTATCAAAAGAAACCTTTAAATCTGTTCCAAAAACAAAACGGGAAGCAGAAATCACACCATCACAATAAAATTTGACTTTTTTTCTAGTTTCAGCTTTTTAATAAACCCCAATAAATACAGCATTTATATTTAGCTTTTCTCATTAATAAATACGTGTGAGGCCAACTACAAGTTGATCGGTATTGCGCAATACAATAAATGTGTCAGAAAAATTTGTCATATGATACTTTTCCAGCAGAAGCACAAAAATCATTCGTCTACGAAAGAATATCAATATCTTGTAACTCGATTAAGAAAAAAACCGCAAAGAAATAAATATTAAAAACCGAAGAAACAAATTTCTAATATAGCGATCGACGTGGAAAAAAAAGGAAAAAAAATAAATAAAAATAAACAATATGAGATAAATGGGTCCGGTCACAATAACAAAAATTGCAAAAACGTTTTCTCAAAGATTTGGAATAGAATTTAAAAAAAAACACAAAATGATATCGAAGATAATAATGTTTACACTCATTCATATTTCACAAAAACAGTAAGTATTTTTGTCTGAATGGATTATTTTTGCAACGTTCAAAACTGTAGTTGAAAAATCGATTCGCCACATCCCTTTCCCATTTGAAATAAAATTTCAATACAAATTATAAGAAGAGGTAACTCGAGTGAGAACAGATAGTAAGAATAAAAAGTAGACGCAAAGAAAGGTATGAATAACATTGTTTTCCTTTTCCCGATATTTTTGAAAACAATTCTTCAAAGAAAAAGCCGATATTTTGAAGAAAAAAAAACACGCACCGATTCCACACAAATACTTTTGAATTCTCGACCAGCCAAAAAGTTTTGTGACCGTCGTTCTCCTCCTCCCCCTTCTTCTTTTTCTCTATTCATCATCTCACTTTTTGGCGCCCATGCGTTTTTGTTGCGGTCATAAATCTATTTCACAATTTAAATAATTTGTCTTTTTTGTTTCAGTTGTGTATTCTGGGTGGGATGATTTCATTATTTATATGGGAGGTGTGCTCCCCGTTTCAATTTTTTCTCAAAATTTGTTCACTTATGGAGTTCGGCCTCCTGATCGTCGTCTGATGGTTTATTTTCACTGTGAATTACTGCGATAAAAGTTATAGTAGATCAACATTTTTTTGGCCATTTCTAGTCAAAAAACTAGCTATTCACTCATAGAAATAGGATAGAATCAAGTGTTTGAAATATGTAACTATAACAGTGATTCTATAACAGTGCTAAACTTTAATGATAAAGCGTCTGTGATGAGTTTTCATTTTTTTTTTTCACAGAAATTCCCGAAATCTCGAGAACCCCTTGCACACATCTCATTGACACACCAGCCACGCATTTTTCTCTTTTTTCTCAAAACTATTAAAATCTATTCTATGCTAATTAAACAACTTTTGATACAGTAGTTTTTCGTCGTTGGAGGTATTATATAAATCTATTTTTGGATTACTGTCGTTCTCGAAATAGTTCTAAAAAAATGAAAGTGAACTCTGATTTTCAATATTTTGATTTCAATTTAAAATACAATAAAAACAAAATACTCTTTTCACCAAACCAAAATAGAAATTGCTTGTTTCATTACCTCAAAGACTTTGTGTAGAAGGGTAATATAAATCTGTAATTTCATTGTCCAATAAATTTTCAGTCTTCAGATCTTCTCCTCACTGCGAAGAAAATTCATTTTGCACTAATTAACAAAAATATTCATCTAAATAAATCATATTTTCTTTGATTTCCAGTTTTAATCTTTCAAAATAATCTGAAAATAATTGAAAAATAAACAAAGCCAAGCCCACTCGGTACCTTTTGTGTGTGATAGTAGTTCTTCTCCACCTTTTTTCTGCCTATTCTTCGTCCTAAATACATTGCGCCCTTGATTTTTTTGTTTCCTTTGTTCACAACTCGATTCCTATTTTTTGTCTTTTTCTGAAAAAATATTTTCGTTGACCAATTTCAATCAATACCTCCGTTTACCTTACACTACCAATTTTGATATCTGATGTCAATTGAGATATCTGATGTCAGTTGAGCAACTATCAGTTGAGCAAAACCAGTTTCGAGGCCGTCCTCACAAATGACAAGGTTGGCAAAGTTGTGACTTCGTGATTGCTTGGATTTTTTATTCAACATTCGTAAACTTCTCTTCGCATATTTCCAGCGCCCAGTGAAAAAATGTGTGTCTGAAAAACAAAAATGATTTACAGTGATATTTATCCGAATTCTTTCAACAAAGCATGGCTGTATCAATTATCTGACAAGTACTAATTTTACAGTATTCAAGTACTAATTTTACAGTATCCAAACCTACAGTATTCAACATCCACTTTTTTTATTATAAAAGAGCAAACAGATAGCCAAAAATTTTAAAAATCTACAGGAAAAAAATCGACAAACGGAAACCATTTTTCATTTTCTCTGTTAACTTTCAAACATTCGCTTGGTTTTAAATCACCCTTACCAAGTTCTTTGAAAATTGAGAAATCACGTTGTCTTAAAATATTAAGGAGGCTGCCAAGCCATACAGAAGAGAGCGCAGAGTCTCGTGTGATCTACATGTTCCTTAAAATTGTGAGTCTAGGATTTGTTTTTGAAAAACCTGTTCAAATTCAGGTACATTTGATTGAAACCGAGTCAAAAATCGTTGAATACATATTTTAACATGATTTATATTTTCACTCAACAAATACGATTGATAATAATTTTCGAATTCTTAGACCCACAATTTTTCTAGTGAGAGCCTTTATTGTCTATTTCTCAGAACTCTCTCTGTATCAGATGGCAGCTTTAAATCACCGTCAAATCCCCACTTTAAATGCAAACACTTTTTATAACTACTAACCTGGCAATTGTAAATGAACATCTGATTTCTTGTTTCTCATTTCATATGAGTTTGTTATGTAGAATTGTTTGATTGCATTATATTTTTGAGCAATTTTTCCTCTGTCAACAACATCTTCGATATTAACAACCGCAGTATGGCGATCACTTGACTCATCAAACTTATACTTCGTTAAAATTGCCTTCACCATTTTTGAGAGAATTGTCCCTTGACTATCCGGGAACTGTAAAACACTTTGAATTTTTCTCAGGAAAGGTTTTTTTTTATAAACTGTGAGGTAAAGTTGATGAGAATCACCTTTTGTTCAATATTATCCATCCTTTTTCTCGACATTAATGTTAGTACATCGAGGTCGTAAATAAAAACCATGTGATATTTCTTGGATGGTTCCACCATCGAGTTGGAGCAGAAAGTTGAAGGAGTTGGATCTATCATGGCAGCTGTGCATGAAGAAGATTGAACTGGAAACAAAAAATAAGTTGAAGTTTCGCGGGTCAAGATCATACTCACCATTTCCATCGACATTGAGCGAATTCAAATTGTCCTTGTGTGACATAATTAGAAATCCGGTGATAACTGGGATCAATCGATATTCAAATCTGAAAAAAGGAGCCAAAAGATAAAATTCAGATAAGAAGAAATAAGAAAGGAGATGAGAAATACTGCGAAACGGGACGATTTTTTGAAATGGGCGTGGCTTTCGAAACGTGATTCTAGAAAGTAACAAAAAATGTAAACCATATTATGTTTTGGGAGAAAAGTATGTATAATGAGTAGGGTTGTAAATTTCAAAACAAAGAAAAAAAATACAAGAAAAGGTGGTGAAAATGCACGAAAAAGAAGAGAGAAAGAGTTCCGAATGAACAAAAGAAAGAGAGTCGAGAGAAATGGGCGGATTCGACCACTGATGTTTTGAAAACAAAAAAGCAGGGACGAGGGCATTGTATGAAAAAGAAGTTTATAACCCGAATGAGAACATTTGGTTTTTTTTTGTTAGTAAAAGTTCAAATGGGCAAGAGGGAACATTTAAGGAAAATTTGGCTCACAAATATCACGTTTCTAAAATTATATACCTAGTTAATGATATGAAATTTCTGAAACATTGAAATTTGAAAAGTTTTGGAGAACAGTATTCTTTATTCATCAAAGTTTAGATGAAAACAATAACATCAGCTAGAACGATCACTTCTATGCGAAATAAATAATTTTTTCAACAAACTCCAACCAAGTATTCATGGCTGTTCCTCATTAATCAATGAGTTCCGACTAAGTATTGCATAATTCTTGAACTGTTTTTATTTTACGGACATTGCTCAAAAAAGAAAATATACGTCAAAGGTACCCGACGTTTCAAAACAAAGGGTACATTTGAACAACACCTCTTTTTTCCAAAAAATTTGCGATCGTCGTTCTCCTCCTCCTTCTCCCTCTTTTTTCTTTTATTCATCGTCACAATGTTTTGGCGCCCCTTTTATTTTTTCAAAAAACTATTCCGTCGAAAATGTTTTTGTTACTTCAATAGACGTTTCATAATTTTTTCTGACCTATGAACCTTACAAGAGAGGTTCAACAAGGTCCCATCTTAACTGTTGACGAAACTTATACAACGAAAACTTATCCAACCTCCTTATCAAAAACGTGTATTTAGTTTTTTTTCCTTCGGCTCTCTGAAAAAATCCATGACTCGAAAAGTTTGCAGAACAATGTTAAAGGGATTTCAATTTAGTAGGTATACCAAATTTCGTAAAAAGTTAAGATGGGGAGTAGTTGAACCTATATATAATCCAAAAGGGACATAGTCACCCCAACAGCCAGCCCCTTATATTATTCTGCACAATTATTTTTCCCTCACGAAAATGTATGGAGACCGTCTATCTTCTGCTTTTTTTTCGTGATTATTCATCATTACATCTTTTTTTTCTTGTACTTTGTGTTTGTTTTCTGACATTTCCGTCCAATTTTTTCGCACATACGTTTGTTACAACTAAGACGTTTCAATGTTTCAATAACACCTGCAAACGTTGAAGTTAAGTTATGACTAGTGAGCATTAGTCTCCTTTATGTATACTTGTAACTTGAACGATTCTGGTTACAACGATTACAGTTTTTTCTTTTGTTCCTGTTAACATCAACAATCTTGAAGTATTTATGAGATACGAAACTTTTTACGTTGATGGAGATAGAGAAGTTTCATCAACGTGTTTTTCTTAGATTTTTTAAATTTATATTTGTAGCTTATTAAAGGTGGGATGAAGGGACTCGGCAAGTTGCTTTTAAAGGAGGACTGCGGGATAAATTCATGTTTGACTAAAAAGAAAGTTCATATTCACGTCAAAATAGTCGTGTTGAGCAAAAAAATTTGAAAATTATACTACGGGAATGCCAAACAGGCCAAACAAACATTTTTTGCTTGCGTTGCTTGATGGATCATGTGTGCTCTATTGTTTCTTTTCTCCCTCTTGGTTTTCAACACACTCTAACATTATTTGGTGTATGCAGATTCAAAAAAGTTTACGACGCAATTTCGCAGACCATAGTTTTTGATTATTTCGCAGTCCACCTTTAAACGAAAGAAAACATTTTTTTAGGTAATACCCTCGAGGGATTTTTTATCAAAAAGTCTGATGTTCGAGAAAATTTCATTTAAAAACATATTTTGAAACTTTTAACGTACACGTTTAGTTTCCAAATTTTCAGCTTTGAACATTTATTTCTTGAATACAAAAGTTTTCGATAAAAAATTCATCGAGGGTCTTACAAAAAAAGTTCTCTTTCATATAAGAGCAATTCACCCCACCTTTAAGTATCTTGTTTTTGTAATCGTTTGAAAGAAATTAAAAGCCAAAAATATTATTCTCAGATCGATTTTTCGAAATTTCCAGGCGATTTATTATGGATCTCAGAAATGTAAATTCCTAGAACACGTTTTTCTCCTTTTCTACACTTGGCCCATCTCGTCTGACAACTATGGATTTATTTTTAGAAACTACAGCAGTTTGATTTGATCACGCCCATTCGAAGAAGTCTCGTTTCGAAACTAGCTTTTTCTTTTTTTCATAATCACTGTCTTCACCCCTTTGAATTATTGTTTCTGTTTTTTTCCAAATCTTTTTACTTCTTATTTGCAACTTTCTCACAAGCAGATATATAGTTTTCATTATGGATGGGATGATGTTCGATGATTTAAAAAAAGAATTAAATCATATTGAGAAAAATTCTTGGAAAATCCAAAAACGACAGGAAAGAAATCAACGACGAATGGAAGAGTATAAGAAAAAGCAGAGGAATTTGAAAAAATATCGCGAACAATCAAAAGCTTATCAAAGTTCTACTGAGAAGGTTACCTCCGATGTCCACATGGTCAGTTAAATTGTATAATATAGTTTTGAAACTACTGAGAACTAAAATTTGTAAAGTTTTATGAAAGTTAACATGCGTTTCGAATTTCTATTTAGACATCAGCCGACAAAATTTATCAATTCACAAAAAAGTTTTCCAGGACCCAGCAGCTATAAAAATAGAAATAGAATCGCCCGAAAAACACGAAGAAGCTGAATTTGAATGCTACCCACTTGACTCAACCATCCGAAAAACATACAGTCAATCAAAAAATGCGAGTACTAATCCGGATATCAAAAAACAAACTCGAGTATGTGATTGAATTGTTTTATTCGATAAGAAATCATTATATTTTCAGAACAAATTTGGAATTAATTACAAAGAAGAAGTGGTTGGCGGAAACGCTCGAAACACGAAGAAAAGGGGAGTAAAAATTGCGAAACAAAGAAAGTCTACAACCTTCAAAGTGGGACGCCATTTTTATTTCCCATGATACTTCAAAGCTGATTTTTGTGAAGCAGTGTAGGTTTTTCACCTCCCATATCGCTAGGAAATCTTGAAATTGAGTACTACAATTTGTTTTCATTTAATTGCAACCTATTTTTTATAATCACTTTCTAACAAATCTCCAAACTACTGACAAATTATTTTTCATCCGCTTTTTCTCACATTTTCAGTCAATTTCTGTTTTTCTCAAATCATTGATTCCCTTTGTCCACTTTTCCACGTTATTCGTTGCTCTTTGTTTAGTTTAACCATGTTCGAAAATATCCAATTATTTGTGATTTAGGTTAATAAAATTGCATTTTTAATCAATAGTTCTTGTAAATGTCAAAAAGTACACGAAAAGGTGATGAATCAGCGAGAAAAAAGAAGAGAGAAAGAGTCTCGGATGAAAAAAAGAAAGAGAGTCGAGAGAAATGGGCGGATTCGACCAGTAATGTTTTGAGAAGCAGGAGCGAGGACATTGTATGAAAAAGAAGTGAGGACGTTTTGTTTTTTCTGTTAGAAAAAAATCACACAAGAGGCAAAAAAGGAACATTGTCTGCTAGTTTTTCCTGATCAAGACAATGTAAAAAAAAATAGACACACATGTTCAGGTGAAGCACAGTTGAACAACAGTAAATTGATCAATGAGTGAAGTAAAACTGGTGGTTTTCTAGCCGTATAAATAGACTTCAAAGTAATGTTTACATTCAAATATTCGAATATGACATTTCTGAAACAGTAAAATTTAAAAATTTTTGAAGAAACCTTTTTTGTTTTCAAAAGCATGTTTAATTATAACGATTAAAATCTGTTATGATTCCAACAATTAACAAAATGCAGATAATCAAGATACTCTTTGTCCTTGTTTTGATTTTCAAAAAACTTCGGTATTTCGACAAATTATGATGACGGATAAATAAAAACAAAACATGACCAACAATAAGATGGCTCCAAATTTTGTTGGTGCAGATCATTTTTCACATTTTTTGCAATGAATTTCATGCAAATGTTTAAAGTATAATACACATGTTTCAAAGAGTTCCGACCAAGATTTCAAGGTCTTATTACGTATGTCCAGAAAAATTTATTTTTCATTTGCGCCAGATTTTACACAAAACCCCTTTTTCTCATAAAGTTTGTGACTGTTTTCTCCTTCTTCTTCTCATTTTTCTATTGATCTGCACATTATCTGGCGTTCGTCTCTTTTTTTAGATAGCTTGAAACTTCATCACATTTATTTTTAAACAGATGACACAATTTGAGTTTTTAAAATTTATTTTCTTCATTTTGCTCCGTTACAAATTGGTTACCAAGAAAATGACCGAGGTTAAATTTGAGCAAACGTCCGACCTGGCACATTGCGATGCGGTTTATTTTCGAAACTAAAACCCCGCCCATTTGGCACATTTATTTTTTCATACAACTTTTTTTATTCGTTTTTTTCCTTTTCATTCTATCATTTTTTCCTCGTTGTAATTTCTTTCAGTTTTTTCCTTTGTTTTTTTTTTTGAGAAAATAAAGTCATGTTGAGCAAATGTTGTATTATAATGACTTCGGGTCTAAATAAATGATTGTGTTTTATCCGAATTAAGCGGTGGAACCTATCGGAAATAAATCCGCATTGATTTCGCAACAGATCCAGCAGTATTTGTAAATTTACCGCAGTTTCTCCTACATGAACAACAGTAGCCCTTTAAAAATTTTACGCAGCCTGATATTTTTCCACGAATTTCGATCTCAGAAAAAACCCCATCCTCCCAATTGACTTTTAGTTTTTAAAACATTCATCCCTTTTTTGTGACTCATGAGTTTGTTTTCGAAACTAGATCAGTCAGGCCACGCCCCTTCAACATTCAATTTTTTTTTCCCGAAAACTTCAAAATCACATTTTTTTGGTCCCTCATTTTCGTTTCTGCTATATGCAATTCTGTTTTAATGTTTTGATTTCTCCTAAAATGTTTGTTTTCTCTCTTTTTTAATCGATATAGTTTCTCATAATCAAATTCTCCAAAATAACCTTGTTGTTTTCTTTTCCAGGAAAATGACCGATGAGCAATTGTTCGAACCGACGTTCGACGATTTGAAGAAAGTTTTCATGGAGGTTGGGAAAAAGAAGCAGAAAGAGCTCGAGAAGGACAAGGAGTATCAAGAGCTCAATAAGAAATATGAAGAGTCGAAGCGCGGATTAATGGAGATGAGAAAAACGATGCTGGAATTTCGAAAACAATCAACCAGTGGAAACTCATCTAAAGTCGATGTGGTGAGTTCATCTTTACACTGTCATTTTGAGAATTACTGACAGTCAGAAGGTTTTTTATTAGACCCTATAACTAGAAAACAAGTCATTTATGTATGTCCAGAAAAATACATAACCTATGAAGTATTTCGAAATTTTCATGATAAAGTGTTATATGAGTAGAAATCTGAAGTCTTTGTGTTCCAGAGCACACATGTCTGTGAAAGCTGTTTGGAGGTTCCAAAATTGGTCAAACTGTTGTTTCAAATGAACGTAGCTGGCAGTGTTCCAAACTCGGAGGAAAACAATTTGGTAGGTATCCATACTTAGATTTAAAAAAAAGAATCATATATTCAGAACGGACCTGCCCCCGCAAAGCCGGATGTTCGCCAAAATGCTCGTAAAAATGGGAAATCCCGTAAAAATCAAAAACATGGAGCAAAACCTCAGAAGCAAGAAAAACCTGAGGTGAGTGACTTCTTATATTTTATTCAAAATTTTAATTGCATTCTAATTTTTAGGAACCAAGCAACGAGCCAATTCGGGAGGCATCGACATCTGCCATCCAGCCAGAACCGAAGAAAACGGAGAGAAAATTCAAACGCAATTCGAAATAACTTGTTTCACTGCATTCTTTGATTTTTTCAATAGTAACATTCTCCATTTTTTTTGTAATCTAATATTATTGATCCAGCTCATCTTTCCAAAAGCATTGTGATCCCTTTATTATTCTATAATCACTGACGTTCCATACACATTTCTACTTTTTTCTAGTTTTGAATTGTAACTTATTGTAAATTCAAATTTTCTAATTAGTTTATTTGACAACTTTGTTCATGAAGACAAGGTTACACTGATCATTAAAGCAATGTGAATTTTTACGTTTTGAATTTCAGAAAATTTACAGTTTTTGAATGGAGGACGAAAAGTGATTTCAATCATCTTTATGCTCTGACTCACCCCAATTTCCGATCCGAATTTTTCTCTGTCTGTCATAGGTTCCTTTTTTTCAGATCCATGACTCATCAATGCGGAATTCGTTTCGAGACCGAAACCACGCCCATTTTCCACATTTCCCTCTACAAATATAATCGTCTGTCTTATTTTTATCTCTCATCCATCGTTCCATCATTTGTATTTTGTTTCATTCATGACTTCCTTTCAGTTTTTCGTTTTCTGATGTTTTTTTTTAAATCTTTTTTCTTCCAACCAAACATGTACAATAGTTTTCATCTGAGGTATTATTCAAAGTTTACTTCTCTTCTACAGAGTTTGTTTAAACTAAAGTTCATCCAGCTATTACCAGTTCTGAGTTTTCTTGTAGTTGATATTGATATTTTTGCTACTTACACATACTATTCTTTATTTTAAGCGGGTTACTTGAAAAAAGGGACCACCCAAACCAATAAAGAACGAATTTTTCCTCTATGTTTCATTTTCTTTCATCGTGACTCGTATGACTTTTTTTCTGAAACTACAGTAGTTTAGCCACACCTCTTTCAGCCAAACTTTGGTTGCGAAACATTTGTTTTCCGTTTTCAACACACATGTTTTCGCGCATTTGTGTATTGTTGCTGTTAATCGAAATCGTTTTCTTTCTCTTTTCATTTGTTTCACTGATTAAATAATTCAGCAGTTCTCCCAGACATATAAACCGTAATTGTTTTTAACATGGATGACAAGATGTTCAATCCATGTTTTCGTGATATGAAAAATGAGCTGTATCATATTGCGAAGACTTGTGAGGAGAGTGAAGAAAAGAAAAAGTCTGAACAAAAACGGAAAAGAAAATACACAAAAACTAAAAGAGACATGAAGAAAGTTCAATTCTGGCTACAAAATAATCAGAGATTCAAGAAGAACGTTGACGATGTTCCAATGGTGAGTTTGTTCGTACAATATAGCATTATAAATCATTTTACATTAGTTAAAATGAGATGTGAACTTTGTTATAGTCAAAAAATAAAAGTTAACAAAACAATATCTCATGAAAAATTATTATGAGTTAACAAAATTCATCGATTTTCAAAAAAGTCGTTCAGGACCCAGAGCCAACCAAGATGTATGGAAATCAGGAAGAAGTTGAGAGTGAATATCATCCACCGGATCCAATAATTGAAAAATCGTCTGATGAATCAAAAGCTGCTGGTTATGTTCCGGACAACGAAGAGGAAAACTGGGAGGTATTTTTTTAATCGTTTATTGTTGTGAAAAAAATAATAGTATTTTCAGAAGGTTGCCGGAGACGTCTTCAAGATTGCAATTTCTCAAAGAAATTCTCACACGAGAAGAATTAAGAAGAAAAATGGAAAAGCGATTTCGAAACAAGGGAAGACTGAATTCAAAGTGGGACCCTTTCCTTGTTTGTCATAATTTTCGAATTTTCAATTTTTACAAGGTTCCTCTAGTTTCTCTTTTACATGTACAATTTCAGTAGTTTTGAACCTTTTCTGTTTCTGTAACTAATTTCCAACAATTTTCTAACCATTATAATAGTTTTTTCACCCTTTTTTCCTAAAATTTTCTGTACAATGGTTACTTTCTTCGAGATTTATTTCAATTCTCCAATTTTTTCACTTTTTCGGCAACGCTGCCCTTCTTCATTTTACTGATTCATTTTGTGATTTGAGATAAAATGTATTCACTTCAAGAAATTTGTGTGGAAACGCAAAACGATGAAAAAAATCGCTGTAGAATTCATCTCATATGGATTCCAATAATGTAACCTATAAAATAATTGAAAAATAAAAATCAATAAACTATTGTTTCCTTTTCCTGCAATATTTTTTGTTTAACACACTACAAAGGCAACCCCGAAGTTTGAAAATAACACACGCCCATTCAACACAACACCTTTTTTTCCAAAAGTTTGTAACCGTTTTTTTCTGTTTTTATTCTTTTTTTCTATTCATCAGCATATTTTTTTAGCAAACACCCTATGTTTTTTTTTTGTCTCGATGGCTTTCAGCTCCCTCCCACGTCGTCTTTTATTCCATTTTTCGATAAATATTACAATTCACATGTTTGTTTTTTTCTATTACATTTGGTTGAAAATGTCACACGATTTTTTTTTCTGATTGACCGGTCAAATCCAATATTTCAGATTACACATTTTTCTCATGCCGCTATGAATCATGTCGATTTGTTTTCGAAACTACAGTACTCTGGCTCCGCCCATTCCTCATTTCGAAATATGTGCCCGTCTTTTTCTTTCTCATTCTTCATCCCACATCTTTTCGACGTTTCTCCATTTTTTTTTCATTTTTTTTGAAATACTATTGTGTCAATGTCGATCTTTCTTGTTTCTCAATTTCTTTTTAATCAATGTAATCTTTTACAGTTTGTCAGAGACTGAACTCATTTTCGGACAATGGACGACGATCAAAAGCTTTTGTGGCTTAAATCCGATGAAGGATGTGAAGGATCCGAGGAAAAGGCTGAAGATCTCGAGAAAAAACATCAGGAATATGACGAGAGGCTAGCGAAAATGAGAAAGGAATTGTTGGATTCTATCAAAGCAAAAGGCAACAAAGAGGGGAAATCAGAGGTAGGCTCTTTTTTTTTTAGGTAAAATTCAATTTGTCTCACTTCAAGATAATATGTCGGATGATTCAAAAATTAATATGTCGGATGATTCAAAAAAAGAAAATTCAAAAATTCAAAAAAGGTTATTATTATATTTTGTATTCCAGGGTACAAAATTGTGTGATACTCATCCGGAGGATCCGATCATGGAGAAGCCTTCGAGTCAAATGACGGTCGCTGGAAGTGATCCCTTGGTGAAGGTGACCGGAGATGTCTTGGCAACTTCTGAATGTTTGGAAGTGAGAAAATGTAGTAATTCTCAATCTCATTCCAATTTTCAGGAACCAATCAATTCGATGCCGTCCTATTCGTATCAGCCGGCACCAATCGTAAATCGGAGAAAACGCAAACGCGCATCTAAGTAGTTTTTTTTTTTGGTTTTCATCACTCAACATTACTCTGTCCCAACGCTGCTTTCCAATGTATTGTGACCGTCTCCATCCTCTTCACTTTACCCATTTGATTTTTTCTTCCTTTTCATAATTTCCGATTTGCTCCCTGTTCCCATATTCTTTAACTCTACACACCAGCCATTCAACACTCAATAAAGCAATGTTTTTCAAACGTCAGAAAAATTACAGTTTTCTGGGTGATCTGTGCAGCTTTTTTCCACAGAAAACACAAAACTTTTTTAATGACTCATTGAAGTTAGGTCCTTGTTGAAACCACATCTACCAGACTCCGCCCATCCTGCCCAAATTGATTCTTCACAAAAAATTGCAACCGTCTCTCTTATTGTTTTCATCGTTCTGTCTTCTTATATTTTTTTTTCGAATATTCATAACATTGATTCCTTTTGAAACACATATTGCTTGGCACGAATACGTTCTTGTCATTATTACACTAGTTTTCTCGTTGTAGGAGCCAAAATGAACATTTGTATAATAACAATGTTGTGTTCGATCAGTTTCAAATTTTTTTTGCCTAGAATGAGAAAGGGCAGAAGTTTCATTTGAGAGCAATTTGTTGAGTTCTTCGAATATCCTCTATTTTCAAGCTATTTTGGCCATTCTGAAAAACGTGGCTACCCAGTTTAATATAGTAACTATAATAATTTCTCTGCGCTTCTCCCACTCTATTTTGGGCCGTTTGTTGTTTTTGAAACTACAGTAATTTAGCCACGCTCGTTGAATGCACTTTTTATTTCAAAATATGTTCTCTCTTTTTCTCTTTCATTGTCTTTTTTCGCGTCTTCGTTTTTTTGTTTCGGTTATTCACCATTGCGTCTCTCTTTACAACATGTATAATTCTTTTTTCCCTAAAAGTTTGCTTTTTTGAAATTTCAAAAATAAAAATATCTGGTCACCAATTTAGAACTAAAATTTGACCTTACCATTGATATAGTTCAAACCAAAGAATTTTATTAGATCCCGTATTTTTTAGTGTTTTGCAATAAGCAAGCGAGGAAAAAAAATTTCGTATGAAAAAACAGAATGAAACTAGTAAGGCACGGCCGACGAACATCCCTGTGGAAATTCTCCAAAAGAAAAAAAAGTCATCACTAAAAATTGTTATTTTTTTCCAATATAAACTTCGAAGCTGGGAATCGATTTGGAAAACGGTTTTTTCTCTTCCAAGCTCAAGTTTTATTTATCAGAACTGATTATTTTAAGTATCTCAATCACTGAAAAACATATTCAACATTTCACAAACTTTTCTCTGCCTTCCATTCCATGTCATTGTGACTCATGTGCCCTCGTTTCTAAAATTACAGTAGTCGACCACGCCCATTTTATTTCGAAATATGTGCCTTCTTTTTCATTCTTGTTCATCATCAATTCATTTTTAGCGCCTTCGTAGTTTTGTTTCTTTTATTTTCTTTAAACTCTCTCCCAAAAAAAATTTGCTTTTCGAGACTTTAAAAGTAAAATGTAAGAAAACGTTTTTTACGAACCTAGTGTGCCATTTAAACAAAAAACTTTTTTTAGTATATGTGTGTCGATTAAATTTTGGCGCATGCTTACCAAGTGAACCCCCCAATGGAAATAATTTGATTTTTTTCTTGTCAATGAAACCAGACAACATGACGGCAACTGGGGTTGTGCAGGGGTTCTAACGGTTTTGGATTTTCCTGGTTGTGAGAGTTTTTTTTTTCAAAATCAACCGATTTCTTATTCTGGTAGGTCTTCAAACAAAATAGGCATCTACTAGCAAGTCTGATTCACTTCAGCTCATTGATTCAAAAGAGACTTTGAAGAGATATTGTCTCATACAATAGTCCCCAATCCGTTCCACGGCACCATTTGATTTTAAATGTGGAATTCTTTGAAAAAATTTGTATTTTAGTGGAGGGCTCTAATTGCAGTCTTCCATTGGTAAAACTTTTTATGAATAGAATCAGAATCCAGAAGTTTAATTTTTTATCTAAAAACGTTTGTCTCTGTGACTCATATGTCTCTTTTATTTTCGAAACTACAGTAGTCTCACTTATCCACGCCCAACCAACACACATTTTGTTTCGAAATATATTTTGTGTCTCTTTTTCTTATTCATCATCACATATGTTTTCCCGCCTTTGTACTTCTTTTCTGTTATTTACAACTGTTTTCCGATTTTTTGTTTTCTTTGGATTCGTTTGTTTCTCTTTTTTTTCAGAGTAAAATAGTCAAATTACTGTTATCATTATGGCTGACAACTCAATCGACCCGAATTTTGGCGATTTGAAAGAAGAACTGGATTTGATTGGAGAGCGAGCTTCGGGGAAAAAAACAAAAGAGCAACAGTATCGAATGGAGAGAAGAAATCACGAGAAAACAATAAACCTTTTGGAACAAGTACGAGATCAACTTCAAGCATACGCGGAAGATATTGAGGGAGAATCCGACATTCCGATGGTGAGTTGATCTACAGGATTAATTAATTGACAAGTTCAGTGTAACGTTATTATCATCCAATTTGAGTCAGAAATTCTTTCTTGGTCAAGAATCAGAAATTAATTATACCTTGTCAAGGAGAAAAACCATCAACAAAATATATCAACTCGTAGAATATAATTTTTCAGGATCTGGAGCCAACAAAAATGAAGATAAGTTCGTCTGGAAGCCCTGAGGTAAATGACACCGATTTTCATCCCATTGATCCATTCCATCAAATGAATGCCGTCGGTATTGCTCCGACCATCAAAGGAGAAAATTGGGTATGTGATCAAACTTTTTTTTTTGTTGTTGTTGTTGTTGAAAAAGGTGATCTTGTTTTCAGAAGGATTTCAAAACGGCCATCCACAATGGTATCGGTTTCCTGAATGCTCAAAAAGACAGAAAGAAGTCTCAGGAAAAAATTCCAAAAAATGGAAAGCCGATAACCTTCAAGGTAAGCTGGTGTATTTTTTCCTTGCATTGATGGAATTTCAACTTTAAGGCGCATCGAGTTCATCCTCAGAAACACTGATGGAGACAATGCAAAACTTCTTTATGAATCGGCTCAATATTTTTGTGGTGACTGTACTAATATTTTCTCCTCTTCCACACATGTTATCCAGCTTCTTTTCATTACTTACAATCCCAATTCAAACGTTAAGTTTCATTCGTTGTTCCAAATTTAATCAATAACGCCTATTTTTTGTCATAGCATCAAATATTTTGAGATTAGAGCAAGAACAATTGATGTTATCAATAGAACTCTTCATTCATTTCGAACAATAACAGTTTTATACTCTTTATTTCGGCTTCGCTTTACCGATATTCTGTATTTACTTTTTCACCAGCTAAAATATTTCTGCAACATTTTTCCTTCTTTCGCCAATTAAAAAAAAATACCAACTCAAAAGTTTGACACTAATTTGTTCATACTTTGAAATTATAATTGTGTTTTATTCTTTGTATTCAAATTTAAATATTCATTCATTAAATAATTAACCAATAAATAATGGAATTGTAAATTCTCCGAAAATGTTATATAGCATATTTTGAGCGAGGGTAAGTGGAACAAAATCATCAGATGCAAGGATCAACTTGTTTTCTGCACATTTTTTCCTGCTCAATTTTCTCCCACAAAACTTGCAACAATCTCTCTTATTTCTCTCTTCGTGTGTTTTTTGGACATTTACAACATGGTTTACTTTCGTACCACATATAGCCTGGTACGGTTGCCTTCTTGTCACTTTTACACAATTTATCTAGTGTTGGGAGCCAAAATCAACATATGCATATAAAAATATTGCTCATGATAAGTTTTCTCTTTGGACGCTAAAATCAAGTGGGGGAACTATATCGATATAGTTCCAATCATTTGAGAGCAACTCGTCGAGTAGTGTTATCCCTCTATACTTTTAAACTTTTTTAGGTCTGCTTGACCTGGAGAAAAAATATTAGTTTTTTCGGCGTTAAAGTTGCAAAAACTATAATGCAGACTACAGTAATCAAGCCACGCCCATCGAATGCACTTTTATTTTGAAATATGTTCTATCTTCTTCTCTTTTATTCATTCATCTATTTTTTCGCGCCTTCTTCTTTTTGCTTCGGTTATTTACAACTGCGTCTCTCTTTACAACATGCACATGTTATTCTCCCAAAACTTTGATTTTTTGGAAACTTCAAAAGTAGAACGAATATTGCTTCAGAATTTAATTGTGAGAATATAATTTATAAGAATTCAATCAGTAGAATTAACTTGATAAATGTGATTTTTCTTGACAAACGACAAAAATCGTAAGAACATGTCATAAAAACC
Source organism: Caenorhabditis sp. 38 MB-2015 (assembly GCA_900536415.3). Lineage (NCBI taxonomy): Eukaryota > Metazoa > Nematoda > Chromadorea > Rhabditida > Rhabditidae > Caenorhabditis > Caenorhabditis quiockensis. The sequence goes on from LR548756.1 coordinate 47,856, forward strand.
TCTTCTTTGTGGTTTTTGGTTTATCAAATGATTTGAGAAATTAAACGCGCATGATGTATAGATTTTTTACGTAAAGCATACAGTAGTCGAACACGCCCATTTCAATTCGAAATACGTGTCTCTTTTTTCATTGTTATTCATCATCAACTCTGTTTTCGCGCCGTTGTAGTTTTTCAAAAAACTCTCTTCTAGCTTGTGAACAATTATATAGTTTGATTCAAATTTGATTGCTTATCAGTGACTTCACAAGTGAAATTTGAAATAAAAATCCTGACATTTTCAAACTTTCTGGAATAAGGAGACTCTTTGAAAACAAAATATTGATTTCCTTCTTTCGAACCGGAAAAATTCCTGATCAAATTTTTTGAAAATTAATAGTTTCAGTTTTTAGGACAAACATTTTAGAAAACGGAAAAAATACTCCGAAAGAACAACAATGTTGGTATCGATCGTATATTCTGAATAACCATGTTAACTGGCCAACTAATAGTCCACACGTTGAAAAAAAAATAACATTTTGAACAGTCATTTTTAGTTACGTACATTTGTTGCTTGCCGCACAAACTTTCAAGAAATTGGAAAAAATCACAAGTTTGTGTGCCGCAATTTTGCATAATTATTAATTTTTCCTCTTTGTTTTTTCTTTTCAGAGGGGGCGTGGCTTAAATTGTGCACACACCGCGACTAGAAAAAATGTTCTTTTTTTTCAACGTTTTTGTGTCCACAACCCGTTTCTTGGCACTATTTCATTTTAAATGTGACATTCTTCCAAAAATTTTGTATTCTAGTGGATGGTTCTAACTCAGCCAACTAATTTTATGTAAATTGCCTTTGTAACTGATATGCTTCTTTTTTCAAATCTACAGTAGTCTTTGACCACCCCCATTCAGCCCACATTTTATTTCGAAATATATTCTGTGTCTTTTTCTTATTCATCATCACATATGCTTTCGCGCCTTTTTACTTCTTTTCTGTTATTTACAACTGTTTTCCGATTTTTTGTTTTTCTTTGGATTCGTTCGTTTCGCTGGTTTCCTTGACGTTGTTTCTCATTTTTTTGAAAAGTAAACAAATTGGATTACTGTTTCCAGAATGTTTCGAAAACTGTTTGAACCGAAGTTTGCCGATTGGAAAGAGGAGTTGGATGATATTGACAAGAAACCTTTGAAGAAAAGAATCAAAGAGAGAGAGGGTCGAATGGCGAGAAGGAATAATGAACGGACGAGAAGAACATTGGAGAATGCAGCAAAACAACTGCAAGAATACTTGAGAGACAATATTAGAAACGCCGAAATTCCGATGGTGAGTTCATCTGAAGGCTTTTATTTTGAGAATGATGGATGAACAAAATTAGAAAAAGCTATATCATTCAATGTTAGTTCTTTCAGGACCCGGTACCAATTGGTATGGAATTAGAATTTCCTGAGAAAAAAGAAAAAGGTAGAGACGAATTTATCTCCATTGATCATCCACCTTACCCATTCCAACAAATGAAGCCCATCGATATCACTCCAAATATCGGAGGAGAAGATTGGGTATGTGATAGAACCTTTTTTTCAGTAAACAATTCATACTTTTTTTCAGGAAAACTTCAAAATTGCCTACAACGGAATCGTTCTCCCAAATGCACCAAAAGACGGCAAAAATTTGAAAAAGTACAAAATTCCGAAGAATGGAAAAATAAGAGTCTTCAAGGTGGGCTAGTGTGATTTTTATCAAGGCAATGGAATTTAAATTTTTAGGCGCGTCGAGTTCCATGTTCGTCGAGATGTTCTTCAAGAAATTCATATACAAAAAATGGAATGAAGAACGTGGAAATAAGTTTGTAACTCTACTCAAATTTACCATAGTTACTGTGTAAATATTTTCCTGTCTCCCACAGTTTACGTATATCATTGAACCTTTTTCTTCAGCTACTGACAGGTAACCTAAACATTATTCAACTCCATTCTTTTTTATTGACTGAAATTCAATCGATAACGTGTGTTTTTATTGATAGCATTGAACATTTTGAGGCTAGAGCAAAAAAATGATGTTATCAATAGAACGCATCATGCATTTCGAACAAAACCGTTTTATTTTCATTTTCCGGCTGTGCTTTAACGATATTTTGTATTCACTTTTTCACAATAAAAAAAACTTCTGGCTGCTTCTTTAACTTTCCCTTCCGCAATTTTTAAAAAAAAATTCCTGACTCCACTTTCACACTTCTTATTTTCCATATTGTGTAATTTTGATTGTGTTTAAACTTATAACGTGCCTTCAAACTTACATACTCATTGTTCAAATATATAACCATTAAGTAAAGAAATGAAAAATTCTCGAAAAATGTTCAATTTACAATAAAAAATAAAAATGTTCAAAGAGCAAAATGTTACACAGTATTTTTTGAGTAGGGATGAGTGAAATAAAACTAGGAAAGGGTGAAAATTGATAGGAAAACGTTGATGAGTTCATTTTTAATTTTTTTTTCTTCAAAAATATTGTTTCTAGAGTTCTCACTATTCTAGAAAACATGTTCACAAAATTTTTCCATGTTCATTCTAGATTTTACAGGTAAATCTTACCATTCTTTAAATCTTACAATGAAAAAAGTAAAATTGAACGGATTACTTCAGATGAAAAAAAAGTGATCAATATCGTAGATATTTCTGAAAATATGGCAAAACTTTTTTTGCCGTTTATTCACGTGGCTCAAGAATAAATTCGCAGTTTGGGATTTCTCAGATAAATTTTCATTCAAAAGTCAATGTTTTTTATTTTTCGAAAAGGGGACAATAATCGACCACTCGCACCCACAACTCTTTTTCTCCAAAAAATGACTTCTCAAAGGGGTTATAACCTAAATGAAATTCACTACACCATTCGATTCTCTGTGTTTTTTTATGTAAGCACAAAAAATTTCAGATCCCAAAGTTGAGTTTGAATACGGTAATGAAACGCTTGAAAACAGTTCCCGAGCGTAAGCGAGAGAGTACACAAAGAGGAGACGCAGACAGTCTCTAACTAGCGAGCGTAAGTGGGGTCTCCCCCTTTTCTCTTTTCTCGTTTGTTCGCGATTTCATTATTGAAACAGTAAAATATTTTTATTTTATTTCATTTGTTTTGAAGATGGAGACATGGGTGTTGATGGTGGAGACATGGGTTTTGATGGTGGAGGTCTGATGTTCAATGGTGGTGTTGAATGGTGGTGTTCTAGTCTTTTGTGGTGGTGACTTGCGCGTTGGATGGTGGAGAGATGGGAATTGAGACAGGAGACTTGGGGGTTGATGGTGGAGGTCTGGTGTTCAATGTTGGGGTTCTAGTCCCTTGTGGTGGTGACTTGTGCGTTGGATGGTGGAGAGATGGGAATTGATAAAGAAGAATTGGGCGTTGATGGTGGAGATTCAGACTCCGATTGTGGACGTCTGGATGTTGATGGTGGAGTTCTTGATTCAGATGATGGGAACCTTGATTCCGATGGTGGAGACCTTGATTCGGATGATGGAGACTTTAGTTCCGATGGTGAAGACCTAGACTGCGATGGTGGACGTCTGGATGTTGATGGTGAAGATTTTGATTCGGATGGTGAGATCTTGATTCGGATCGTGGATGTATGTTTTTTGAAAGTGAAGACCTGGGAGTCTGATAGGGCCGACATGGGTTAATCGAACATGTTTTCACAATTGAACACTAGACTTCGATAATCAGAGCCCAGGCGTTTAACATCAAAAAGCATGTTTCCGCCATCAACACTCAGGTGTCCATTATCAATACCGATCTCCCTCCCCACCATCGAATTGGCAAATCACCTCCACATGAAACTAGATCTTCACCTTTGAAAACCAGAGGTCCACCATCGGGATCAGGCTCTCCACCATTGGAATCTAGGTTTCCACCATCAACATCCAGACGTCCACAAATAGAGTCTCGGTCTCCACCATCGGAACCAAAGTCTCCACCATCCGAATCAAGGTCTCCACCATCGGAATCAAGGTTACCACCATCTGAATCAAGACCTCCACCATCAACATCCAGACGTCCACAATCGGAGTCTGAATCTCCACCATCAACCCCCAAGTCTCCTGTCTCAATTCCCATCTCTCCACCATCCAACGCGCAAGTCACCACCACAAGAGACTAGAACACCACCATTCAACACCACCATTGAACATCAGACCTCCACCATCAAAACCCATGTCTCCACCATCAACACCCATGTCTCCATCTTCAAAACAAATGAAATAAAATAAAAATATTTTACTGTTTCAATAATGAAATCGCGAACAAACGTGAAAAGAGAAAAGTGGGAGACCCCACTTACGCTCGCTAGTTAGAGACTGTCTGCGTCTCCTCTTTGTGTACTCTCTCGCTTACGCTCGATAACTGTTTTCAAGCGTTTCATTACCGTATTCAAACTCAACTTTGGGATCTGAAATTTTTTGTGCTTACATACAAAAACACAGAGAATCGAATGGTGTAGAGAGCGTAAGCTAATTTTATTTAGGTTATAACCCCTTCAACGTCTTTTCTCTCAAGGATCTTTTTGAAATGTTGAATTGATAGAAAATCGATTATTTTATTTAAAAAAATAAGAAAAATGAACCTAAAAAATGTGATTCTTCTCCTTTTTTTGTTTTTTTTTTGGATTTCAAAATTTTTTTTTCAAAAGAGTGTCCTTCAAAAAGCGTGACACCTGAAAATAGAAGAGAATAGATTTAAACAAAAAACCAATAAGGCTAATTAGTTTTTTGTTTTGGAAAATTGAACTTTCGTTCTTAAAAATTTAATACGTAAATGTATGTACATAAAAGTGAGCAAAGGGGATATTTTTACTAACAGTCTTCGAAAAAAAAATGTTAATGGTCAAATGCGTCATTAGTTTTTTTTCTCATTGGTAACAAAAGTGGTCCGAGTTCTCCTTACTTCAACTCATTCACAAGTCCTCTATACTTATAGAGTTCAACCTCTTGATCATCATGGTTTAATTGATTTTAATCGCAATTATTTGTAAAAAAAAACGTTATCAAGTGTTTCCCATTTTAAAGCTATTTACCAGAGCTGTTTCGGAAAATAATTTTTCAGAAAACGGACATTTTCCGATTTCAAAGAGTCGGAAATCTCGGAAAATCCGGAAAATTCGGAAAAGTCGCCGTTTTTGATGATTTTGCCATTTTTTTGTTGTAGTGTCGTAGACGCGAGAAAAAAAAAATAAATTTCGAATTTTTATTTTTAGTCAGTTTATGATTTCTTTATTTCGATCATGTGAGAGATTTCCTGTTTCGATTTCATTATTGATCGCTATGCAGTTTATTTTGTGTGAAAATGAGAAATTTCACTGTTTTCAGAAAAAATACAAATTTTCAGTTAAAGATAAACAATAAAAATTTAACGAAATCATTAAAATATTAAATATAACTTGAAAATCACATGAAATTTTCATTCGTCTTTTTCATGTTTTTTCTTGTACTTGATTACCCTATAGAGAGATCAATTCTCTCACAATTGCGGTTTTCATCAGTTTTTGAAAGTTTCAAAACTTTGGGACCGATTTTCGCCCACTAAGAGTTGCGTAACGCAAAAACAAAATACAGGACGTTGATCAGTGTCAAAAAATCTATCGAATGATCGAGTTTCGCATGTGATGTGGAACCATTATTTTTTTTCGTACGGTGATTCACACAGAGCAAGACATCGCATTTGCGTTGTACTCGACATCGCGACAATTAAATATGATCCTTATAACCAAGAAAATGGAAATAAATAATAAATGAAACTCCTGACATGAGATATTCACAACACACTTGGAGACCGGTCACGCTGTTCAATACATATTTATTTATTTTTGAGCACAGTTGGACATTCACAAAATGGGAAACAAGAAATGATAATGAAAAATTCCAAACCCCAAAAAGAAAATTAACAATTCAGAAGATGGGAGATTCATTCTCAAATGGGTTTATGACATTTTCAACGTTAGAAAATTAGGATATATTTTTTCTCGAATTTTTGATTTTTCATTATTAAATTTCAGTTAAATTCGATTTTCCGAAAAAAATTTCCGGAAAACGGAAAATCTGATTTTTCCGAAAAAAAAACCACGGAAAAGTCGGGAAAAGAGTTAGAAACTTTACTTTGTTAGCTTCAATTTCGAGAAAAAAAAACCCGAAACCCCGAAATACAAAAATTCTATCAGATATGAAGTTTATATGTTTTCAGAATGTTTTGAAATTTCAAAAAATTACCTGGGCACCACCAAATGTCGACAAAGGTTTTCCGGAGATCATCGACGAAATATGAGTAGTTGTTCTTAAACTTCTTGCAAACTTTTCTTTGAAGTTTCAGAAGGCGTTTGAAGAAGCTACCAAAAGTCATCACAATTGTTCTCAAGGCTAGGCTTGTATGAACGGCGTCCCGTTCGCCCGTTTTCAAAACGCCCGAACGCCCGCGCTCCTGTTTATCCGAACGCCCGAACGCCGGAACGCCGGAATGCCGGAACGCCCGTTTATTTTTGTGTGTTGTTTCTGACAACTTTTGTGTGTTTGTTCTTTTTTGTGTTTTCTTTTCCATTTTGTTCCCATAGGCGACTAATTTTTGTCCGGCTCCCCTTTTTTCAATATGCCACCAAAATAAATATCATGACATAGGTTTTGTAGGGAATATTTCCTTCTACAAAATCCGGTATTTTTCTATGCAATTGATCAAAAATTGAATAAGAAATTCTTGGAGAAACGCACTACCAAAATTGTCAGGTGTGTTTGAGTAATCGATTTTTTAAAGAGTCTCTGGCTCAAAATTAAAAATATGATTTATGTAGATCGTAGAGAATTTTAAGCTCTGTAAAATGGTGAGCAACACAACTCGATAATTGCTGAAATCGTAGATTAAATGCAAGGTGAACTTGTCTCAACTTCACGTCGACCTTTACAGGGCGTTAATTTTATTTAAATACTAATTTTTACATGGTCTTGTAGATAATTTCTTTCTCTACAAGTTTGATACAATACAAATATTTTAGGTTGGCAAGAATATTTTGAAAAACGTGTGCGAACTGTTTTGGTCAAGAATACGGGCCTTTTCGCTACAAGCCTACTTAAGGCAACCAAAAGGTTGTAAGTTTAGAATATCCCGTTCCCGATAATCGCCGAATTTTTCCAGGAAGAACTCAAACTTTCATTTGTAAGAACCACAAACGATAGAAGTTGCGATCATTGTGAGTAAAATTTTTTTGAGCGAGTATAATTTTTATTATTATTTTAAACAGGGTACTGTTTTTTTTAATAATATTTATTTATGAATTTAAATGTTTGAAAGGTGATGTAAATTTATTGAAACAAATAAGAAACATAATTTATAGGTGTCTAGGCTGGAAAGGATTTTCGAGTGCTTGCATGAATTGGACATACATCGGATTCGCTTGCAACGTGGGATCGATAGTATACACCGGAAGAACAGGTTGTTGTAGAGATACTTGTTGGAAAATTCTGTGAAGTTCTTGCTGATTTTGAGCAAAATTCTGTTGTTGTGCTTGAGCTCCGACAGCCTGATTTAGGGCCGCAGTCTCAGTTCGAAACTGAATTACAGCTTGAGATAAAGCGTGAGCGTGAGCCTGCACCTGCGCCATTATTTCAGCTTGAGATTGCGCCGCCAGAGCCATGGCTTCCATCTGATCTCGCATTGTTTGAATCACAGCTTGCGAATGAGCTTGCGCTTGAGCCCGAGCGAGAGCTGCAGCCTGAGCTTCACCCTGAGCATGTGCTTGAGCTTCAGCATTGGCCGCCGCTTGCGCCGCCGCCTGAATCAACGCTTGATTCTGAGATTCAGCCAACGATTCAGCCAACGCTCGAGCTTGAGCTTGCACATGTTTCACAGTTTCAATCTGAGCGCTCATCCCAGTCATCATTAGAGCTGCAACCCGAGTTTCAGCTTGAATTTGTGCCTCAATCATCGCTCGACTCTGAGCTTCAGCCAACGTTTCCTCTTCAGCACCTCGTTGACGATCCATTTCATTATCATCATCTCGTTGTGTTTCTTCCATTTGTTCATGTATCTGTTCATACCATGACTTCTGAGTTATTGTCTCTTCATCTTCGTCATCTTCCTCGTTTTCTGACAACCATAAATTAAGGTGATGATTGTGTAAAGCATCAAAGTCTTCATTGGGAGTTACTGACCAAACAGGAATTAGAAGCTGAAAAATAAGAAGCTTGAAAAAAAAAGAATCTTCTTGTTTTCACTTACCGACTCAGCAGCAGTCATAGTTTCATCATTTGAGGTAATTACAACAAGTTGGCATTGTTTTCCAAATCTTTTTTGAATCATTTTCAAAACGGTTTCTGTCTCCCTTGTGGCTGTTGAATAAATATTTTGAAACGGAATTTGCGACCACAAATCGGAGACTAGAGTTTGTGCCGCTCCATACGCAATCCCATCTTCGCAGATTACAACATTTGTGTAATTTTGGTTCATTGATTCATCTGATCTTTTATTAACCATTTTCAAGCATTTTTTGGCACTTGTCCAGCGTTGAGTCATTAAGTAGAGTTCTGTAATGAACACATTTTGTTTTTTCTTCATGATAAATTTCCGAGTACCAACCTAGATCATCAAACGATGCTGGCAGTTCATTATTACTTTCACTGTATTCTTCCGAGATTGTTTGAATCCTTTTTTCTAACTTCAAGTAGTTCTGCATCATAGTTTTTGTTTTCTCTGTTCCATCATCGACTACATTTAAAATATTCACAACATCCTTTTGGTTCGGATCGTCCAAGTTGGTTCCTTCGAATGGTAAATTGATCACTCGTGAAATATCGCGGAACAATCCCGATCGCTGGAAGGAAACCATTCATTTAATCTCAAATATTATTTTGTAACGCTCATTATTGAATAAATTCAACACATCAGAATCGTTGTCCGATATACATAAATAGGTTTTAGAAGAATATCTTTAGTTTTTTCCTTGACGAGTGCGCGTCAAAAAGCGGGCTTGTAACGACAACGCCCGTCTATTTCTTGTCTTGTGTGTGTTTAAAAAAGCTTACAAATTAAATGAACGGACTGCTCGTTAACTTACAGGGGGGGGGGTATAAGGAAAAAATAAGTGAAAAAAAAAAGTTAGAGTACCTTCGGAATAGTCAAATCCCCAAGGGTTTTTACCGAAAAGCCTGGTATTTGAGAAAATTTAGGTCAAAGTTTGAAGTGGCACGTATAGCTACGTGGTTACATACGTTTCAACATACGAGATGTACGTGTTCCGAATTTTTTTTCTCGAAAACCAGGCTTTTCCGTACTCATTTTTTCCCTTTAGGGGGTTCCCATTCTGTAACTGTCCCCTGACCTACCTCTTCATTACCACCTACGAATCGTTTCTTAGACATCAATGTCAAGTCCTCAATGTCATATATGAATACCTTGTCGTATGTAATCGAAGAACCAGAATCTTCAATTGAGTCTTCGAGTTCCATTGTCGACGAAGAAGCACTTCTCGACTCTGAAAATCGGGAAATTTAAGAAGCATGAGAATCACAATTTTTGGAACGTTTCAGCACACAATTTCTCTGTTTTTACGATTTTCAACAGTTTCTCAAATTTTAAATACAAATTTAGGACTGATTTTTGGGCACTCAGCGTTTAAAAGTCTAACCACTCGCTGAACAACTGAGAATGTTCTGTCTTGTAAAATCCGAACGTGCTTTTCAACATTTTTTTTCAAATCCGGCTCTTAAGAACAACTTCCGTTTTAAAGGGAGAGTAAAGGCAATGGGCAAGTTGATCTCATATGGAAGAGAACCTCCTGTACATCCCTGAAACATATGGGATTTCCGTTCGAAAAGTTTAGTTTTCGAGAAAATTTTGTTTCCAAATTTTTTAGCACATATATACGTGGTATGTTTCCAAAATTTCCAAATTTCCACGTATATCCACGTATACATTGTCATGAAATTTGGAATTTTTTTTTCTGGGCCTTTTGGTGAAAAATCCATAGTGTTTCAGTACTATATAGAGTGTTCTCTTTCATTTAAGATCAACTTGCCCATTTCCTTTACCCTCTCCCCTTTAATAATATTATTTGTTTTGTGTTTTTATGTGTTTTTATTTTTTATCTGATCATACCTGCTTGGCAGGCTACTATTATACCAGTGAACCACCCTACACACACAGCTCTTTTTCAAAGGTCGTTTGTGTGCAATAGAGCAAACTTTCCTTCCTGGCTTCCTTTTTCTGTCGGCGTGTTCATTAAAAAAACAAACTCAAGCACGAGAAAGGTTTAAAAAAAAAGAAATTAGACCCACCTTTTAAATTTTATTCAACATTAATTTTTTTGTCCATTTTGAACAGTTTTGAGAATTCTAGTTTTATGGGGTGATGCAGATGCTAAAAAATGTGCGTTTTTTAAAATAAAATACAATGCAGGAAGCTCAAAAAAACGTGCGTTTAATTCAAAAAAATGACATTTCCTATGTAAAAAAAGAATTAAACGTGATTTTCCTGCATTGTATTTTAATTTAAAAAACGAACATTTTTTAGCATCTGCATCACCCCATTAGGTCTCTTTTTTTTCGAAATTAAAATCTAGTTCGGTTAAAAAGTCAATTCAAAGTTTATCAAGTACTTACTATTTGCATCAATCGAAATGTCGAAAACAATATTGATTGTTTTATTGGCCATTTTCTGGAAATAAATCGTGAATCAATTGAATAGTACACAAAATAAAAAAAAAGCGAGGACTACTGTACTTAAAAAGTTTACCACGCTACCTTTTTTCGCGGGATAATAATTTGTGTGCATACACCGATTGCAACCAAGTAGTGGACGCCATTTTCTCAGAGAACAAGAGCCCTTTGTGTGTTGTTATAGGGGACCGTTGTTGAGAGTAGGATAAAACGGAGTTTGGAGGTCACACACGATACTTTAGCAAGAAATAAGCGAGACGCAGAACATACTCACAAGAGAGGTCCAACGAATCCCCCATCAACGTTTGATGAAATTTGGTATGCCTACTGACTACTGACACGATGGTAATGCTCAAGTTTGCACCCAAAATGGAGCTGCACCTGAGTTTTCAACTATGTTAGGTCGAATTGACAGACCCACATTTTGCTGAAATTTTTGGAAAAAATGTTTTTGGGGACGGAGAACACGATGGTGATATTGGTTTTTTTCGTAAGCAAGCTGCACTCCAGTTTTCACGTATTTTACGTCATCCTTTTTTTGAAAGTTCCAAAAAATCCGTAATTGTCTATTTTTGACGGAAAGTACGTGAAAACTTAGGTGTAGCTACCTTACGGGGAAAAATTGAAATAACCATCATGTTTGGTGAACCCAAAAAAATCTTGTCTAAAGTTTTCAGCAAAACGTGGGTTAGTCTATTGTGGACCTAAAATAGGTAAGAACTTAGGTGCATCTCGATTTTGGTGCAAAACAAGCATCACTATCGTGTTTGCCATATTCTAAAACCCTTTGTTCAAAAAATTATCAAGATTCATATAAATGTTTAAAATTTGTGGCACGTCGAGTCGAATCGAAAAAAAAAACTGATCGACTCGACGCACACAATACAAGATGTGTCGAGTCGATTGGATCGAGAGATAAAAAGACTCAACGCGTTGTCATCGTTGTCTATCTATGGTGCTAAACAACGGTGTGTGGAAAACATATTTGCCATATGAAATGCCGCGCATCTGATGGAGTGATTTCTATCACTCACAGGTGTTTAAAAATGTACAACTTGGTTTCAAGCTATTTTCATTTGAAGGTTCAAGCAAGGTTCTCAAAAAAGCAATTTTAGAACCACGATTTTTTTTTGAATTGAACTCACATACGTGTAGATCAAAAGAGACAAGCGTTTCTGTTCTGGATATTTTGACGCAATAAAAAACTGTTTTTCAATCTATATTATTTATTTGGAAAAAAACGAAAAAAAAACAACTAAATGTCGAATAAAACATCTCCAAAAATAAAACAGTTCTCCTTCGGAAGCAACTGTTGCATCATTTGAGAAAATGTTGGCTCTTTTTACAAAGCAGGCGGAGCGACAATAGTTGGAAAGCTGACTGGTGAGACTTTTTGTTGTAGAGATAGCCGTTTGGAAAATCGTTGCATCTTCTCTTGTTGGATATTGTGAAGCAGCTCCATTTTGCTCAACAGGTCGAACTGTGATTCGTCAAATTTTTGTTGCTTAGCTTCTTCTTGGATCATTTCTAGATGTTGAACAAGTTGGTTATTTCGTTTCTGAAAATAAAGAAATGTTAAATGATACTAGAAACTACTTGTACACAAAAATCAAAAAAAAAAAAACTAAGCTTACCTGTTGTGCATGTCGCATGTAGTGGATCATATCCGAAGAGACATTACTATATTGAACTGGATATTGTGGGTATCGCTGAGGTTGGAACTGATTTGGAATCCGACACATAGTTTGTGCCTGATATCCATCCGGAGTGACAAATTCATCTCGTTTTGCTTCCCCAATTTGTTGATATTGATTCGATGATTGTTGGAATGTTGATTGCTGGACAGGCATTTTCTAAAAACAGACCAGTGAGTCTTGAACTGATGAAAACAAAAAAAAACTAACAATAATTAGAAAAAAATATTCCGGACTACATCGAACAATAAAACACAAAAAAAAAACAGAAAAATATAAAACTAGAAGATGAAGAAAAAAAATGAATAAATATAACTAACTCTATAAATGATGTAGATAGCAATGGCCACTCATTCCAAAAAAAAGAGGAACATTTTTGTGCACCATCTGTTTTTCCATTCCTATAGGCAAAGAACGCTGTTTTAGAAAAACGTTTATGTTAGCGTTGTGGTTCGATATATATATATATATGTATAACATGGATATGTTTCACACCTTTCCGATCATTAGACGTTTTGCAAAGTAGGAGAGGAAACAGAGAAAAATACGTTTTGCGTCACGAGCTTGTTGATTTTCAATCAAATTCTGTTGATTTGGAGTGAATAATTTTGCAACAAAAAAAAACTATATTCACTCTATTTCATATTCAACGGAATTGCTTGATAACAGCGTATTTTATTTTCATGAAATTTTATAACACTTCACACAAGTTAGAGATTTTTCATAGGGATGATAAATTTTGAAAGTATGGATCGAATTGTTAAAGGTTTGTTATCTAGTCAATAAAACAGAAGACCTTTTTAAAAATTTTGCAGGTCTGTTCTGTGAAGTCAGTCGTGTAGCTTCTGGTTGGATCACTACCGGATTATAAGAAAGGTGATAATTTCTAAAATAAAAATCAAATTTCTAAAATAAAAATCAACAGCCTTTTTCGTTTTGTCTTGAACAACAGGAAAGCCGTGCATTAAGTTAACTATTGAACGATGCAAAAAGTTTTGATACTGGAAACTCATATGTTCTTAGGAAACAGTTTTTGCTATCCTATGTATTTATTTTCAAACTTAAAAATAACGGAGAATAAGTTCAAAAAACGAGAAAACTGCTTCAAATCATTGGAACTCAATTCATATAGAATATTTGAGAGAAAATTAATAGAGATCCGTTGAAATGAACTCCTATGGTACCGGCAATATTTGAGCATAGCATTGAGTTTGATATTTTGCATATTCCGAAGACATTCGTTGTTGCTGCTCAAGCTGGCGTAGATGATCGGAATGTGCTCTTTCATATTTTCGCTGTTGTGCCACTTGTTTTTGCTCAAGTTGCTTTATAACTTCCCGATGAGCTTCGTATTCCATAAAGGAGAGAGTTTGTGCCTGTGCCACGGTCTTAGGTTTTATCTGAGCTTGAATTTCAGTTAGAACTTGTTTTTTCGCCTGTGAGTGAGCTTCTGTTCTAGCTACAACTTGAGCTTGTTGTTGAAGCTTGTCCACCAACTGTTCAACCTTAGCCTTAGTCCGAGCCTGAGCTTCAGATTTCAGAGCATAAGCTTTAGCTTGGGTCAAAACTTGAGTTAGAATGGTGGCGTTTTTTTGATGTCTTTCAATTTGATGGCGCAATTGTTCTACATGTGACTGTTGTGACAAAGATTGTTGGTCTCCATCTTGTTTTTTAAGCCAAACTTTACGTTGATAAACGAAAATGTCGTTGAAATCATGATTGGAATTCAGCCGTTGAACATGAATCAAAAGCTGAAACATCGTTTTTTTTTAAATTCGAACATAGGCACTGTTAAGTAGTATCACCTTTTTTGCAGCCTCAATTGTTTCCGCATTTGAAGAACATACTACAAGTCTGCACTGCTCGCCAAATCTCGTCTGAATTCTTCTCAAAATATCATCGGTTGATCAGCCAGCTGTCGAATATAGATTTTTAAACGGAACCAGCAAACAGAGTCCCGAAACAGAGAGTTGTGCGAATCCTTCGCGTATTCCGCCATTACAAAGTACAATATTAGCATATTTCAGATTGTGCGATTTAGCAGATTTTATGTTCACTTGCTCCAAACATCGCTTGGCACATTTCCAACGGATTTCAAGAAATGTTGCATCTGGAAAAAAAAGGGATATTTCATAAAATGGTTCCAAAAAAAGAGGCCCACGAGCTCATGGATTCATTTTTTCCTTTTGTATTTTCTACATGCTGGAAATTTTCCACCCCTACATGTATTCTTTACAAGAAGTATTTGTTGTGAGAAGTACATTGACGATGAAAATGTTTTAAGTGCGACGCGCTGCAAAAAGTCATATTAATTCGATGAAATATTCTTTAAAAAATTGAAAAATCTATATCCTATTGTGTACCTCTTGTTTGATTGCTCCAAGTTTGTCCTTTGACATTATTGTTAGGTCCCCAATATCGTATATAAACACCTTATCGTATTTTATTGACGGTTCAAAAGGCTGAGCCGCTTCAGCAATTTCCATTGGACTAAAAGATGAAGTGGTTGATGTAGCTAAAAACGAGAATTTTGATATGAAACAGGAAAAATATATACTTACTCTCCGCATCACTTATCGAAACATCGAAAACAAGGTTGATCATAGTGAATAATAAGTTCTGAAAAATAAGGAATAAACTATGAGAGAATTTTTGTGCTCCTGGGAATAAAAAGTGGAAAATTTGATATACACTATTGAAATATTTGATATACGCTATTGAAATACGAGTAGGGGGAAAAAATAGGTATACTTTTTATTTTTTCAAAAGAAAGAGCACTCTCGGAATAGTAAAACCACCAAGGGAATTTTCACCGAAAAGCCTAGTATTCGAGAAATTTGGATTTCAAATTTTTTTTGAACGTATACCTATACGTGGGTAAATTGAAATCATATGTGAAAATTTCTCGAATACTAGGCTTTCCGGTGAAAATTCCCTTGGTGGTTTTACTATATCGATGGTGCTCTTTCTTTTGAACACAATTAAATTTTTGGTGCACCTCCCTCCTTGAAGTTATTTTTTGGTGCAGCTCTCTATTTTTGTTCTGGTGCAGCCTCCACCAATTTAATTATGTTCAAAAGAAAGAGCACCATCGATATAGTATAACCCCCAAAGGAATTTTCACCGGAAAGCCTAGTATTCGAGAAATTTTCACATATGATTTCAATTTACCCACGTATAGGTATACGTTCAAAAAAAAAAATTGAAATCCAAATTTCTCGAATAATAGGGTTTTCGGTAAAAATTCCCTTGGAGGTTTTACTATTCCGAGGGTGCTCTTTTTTTTAAAGATCCACTTATTTTTTTTTTTTTTTTTAGCGGGTAAGAGCCAAACAGAAACATATGTGTGTATGTTTACAAATGACCTAGTAACGAAGAACGCTTTGTGTGTGATCAGAATAATCCCGCCTATTTGCTGAACACACCGTGGATACTGTAATAAACGCGCATGCGTATTACAGGTGAGATTCTATGAAAGGGTGCGCTTATAATTTTTAGTCCTTTTTTGAAAAAGTAAATCAACTCTGCTTCTTTAATTTTTTTTGAAAAGGTATTGATTTTGTATTAAAGACTGCGCTTCTATTTTTCAACTTGCCTCACACAGTAGGTTTTCTCCTATGTAGTGTGCGTTTATTAGAGTATTTTCGGTAGATAAAAATTTTTGAGAAAAAATTAGTTGCATTTTTTTGAGATCCGCAAAAAAGTTTTTTTTTTAGAAAATTCTTAATGGACGACTTTGGTTTGATTCCTAAAAGTAATGTGAAAAACTGCGTCTTTTATATTTTTGTTCATGATATCCGGTGTGTGTGCACAACTTTCGAATTTCCTTTGAAAACTACAGTCAGTCCACCGCAGAGCGAACTTTCTCGTATCACTTGCTCAGAAATCGTTTTTCATCGTTTTCCTGTAGTTTTTCATTCGTTTTTTACTTTCGAAAGCACTTATTAAAAGAATACTTCAAAGAATCGAATTCTTATATTTGACATTTTTATTAATCAAGCCGTGCTTATTAGTTACAATTATTAGAGAAAAACCACGATAAATAAATACATAGGTACATACATATAAGAAGCTAAAACATCACGAGAATTGTTAGGAGAAGCGAAAAAGAAAGCAAAAAACAAAACACATAAGCGAATATCAATTTCTTAGATCTGCAATTTTTGTATCAATTCTTCATATTCAAACTCCATTTGGGCTTCTTTTTGGGCTGCCACGCTGGCGGAATTTTGCACTTCTGCGTTCTGCATGTTTTCCTCCAAGCGAATGTTCCAATTCTTCGTCCGTGAAATTGTTGTACTCGAGTGTTGAACTCGATCATCAGGATGGCTATGTCGTTTTTGCTGCACTCGAACTTGTTGATCAGTGACCTGTAATAAAACTACTTTAGGATAAAAATCTTAAAGAAGAGGGTGATGATGGCGGTGATGAACCAGTTCAACTTCAATGACAGAGTACGGTTCGAATTAGTTGAGCCCTTATCACAGTAAAAAAACAAAACTCTCGCACGCCCTTTTGTAAGGGAAATCGGATGAGAAAAAAACAGACTTTGGATGAGAAAAAAAGTAGACGCAAATTTACATTTTAAACAGTTCATTCTTTTTTTTTGTTGAGAGAACGTTTCGACAAAAAATTGTGCGAAAAAAGTCAATAAAATATGATATCTCACGTGGACTCTAAGGTTCATTTTCAAAAATGTCCCGTTTCAGCTGAACTGCTTTCTCTGAATGCAGCAGAGCTGTTGAAATGGGCAAAATGTGGGCTCCAGATAGCCCAGATAAAAATGCCCATTTCATCCCACCCCACTTCGAGAAATGACCAGATAAACTGGGGGTGGGCTGGGCTTTCCCAGGTGGGAAATATAATTCCAAAAATGTAGAAAAAGTTCACGTTTTGTATTTTTTTTTTCTTTGTCGTTTTTTGTCGTTTTTTGTCGTTTTTTGTTCATTTCATAAAAAAGTCGCATTTTTTTCAAGAAATGAAAGAAAAAAGAAGCCCACCTGGGCTCCCATGGGATGGTAATGTTTATCTGGGATTTTTCCCACGTGAACAATTTTACTCATTTTTCCCATTTAAACTGGGAAGCCCATCTGGGGTACATTCCATTTCAACAGCTCTGGAATGCAGAAAAAAAACCGGCCACGCACGTAACGTGCAAAATTGTCCGTTTTCTCTGTATCTATCCCAACTTTGATTCTTTTTTTTACGTTTTTGCTCGAAAACGAGAATTTTTCGTTTGAATACAGGTTTTACTAGTCTTATAAAATTACAGGCCGTCAACCAAAAAAAAAACAATTTTGAATTGTCTGAAAAATCCTCGATGAAAAACATCAGAAAAAAGAACACTTATTGTTAATCCAACCAGGTCATCAAAGAGAAAATGTATATGTAGTTTGAGACGACGAAATAGCAGGTCAATTTGAGAGAATTTGAAACTTTTCAAGATTTGATCTTTTTTTCGTGAGATGACCTACTTCGGATAGACAACAAGTGCACTTCTCGAAATTATTTGAGTCGTTTATTAAACAATAAAAAATACCATACCTGTTTTCGTTGTTGTGAGGGAGAGAGTTGTTTCACTGTCGCAGGCGAACGATCGATATTAGCCTTGTTGGACGATTGTAGTTGGCGTTGATCTCTTTCACATTCATTAGCCTGAAGAAATAATTTATTACACGTATTTCTATTTCTAATGTTGTGAATCTTAAGATTATACATTGGAGTATACATTGAAGTTCATACACTCACGTTATTTCAAAAAAAAACCATCCAAGAAAAATCACCCGAAAGCAAAATTTGGCTGATTTTATAATGTGTTTTTCTTTTTCGTTTTTCTCGGTGATATATTTTTTAGAAATGGGCCCATATCTTTCAATTATCCAATAGACCATACAAGCCATGTATTTTCCCCATATGTTAACAATAAAAAACTATGTACAATACCTGTTGGGTTTCATATTCAAATGGATTCGCTTCTCGATTATCAATTAGTCTAGCTGGATGCTCAGCTGTTATATCCTCCCCTCCCATTGACACACAATCTGCAGCTGGCTTATTCCCTTTTGTTTCCCGATTCAATGGTGGTTGTGAAACTTTCAACTTCAGCGCTTTATCTTGAACTTCGGAATTGGAATTCTTAGTTCGTGTCCAAACTCCATCGATTTGAGAAAGTGGAATCTTACGAGTAACTCGATATCTCGGCTCATCCTTCATTGACTGCGACGTGCTTGGTTGATCAGATTCTCCGCGTTGAATTTGTGTACTCAATTTTTGAGCCCTTTCTATTGCGCGAACTCGATCCAAAACTGTTTCCTTATGAGTTGACTTGATTGATGCGTTTGGAGTGGTTGATTCTTCTTGCATCAATTCTTGAGTTTGAGCTCCGCCATTCGATTTTCGAACTTTTTTACGGTCACAAACTCCATCCAAATCTGAACTGTCCTCTGCCACTCGTTTTGATTGGAGTTGAGTTTTTGATCTCGGACCTCTTCCACAATTTTCAATATTTACCGGAGAAGATTGAACTTGACTGTCCTCCGTTTGCCTTTGAGACTCTTCCTCCATTCCGTCCACTCTTGTTTCAAGTTGTTCTTGCGAAAAACTCAGGGTCTCAGATACACCTTCTCGAATTGGTGATTGAGTAACAGCGACAAATTGTTGAGATTGTCTTCGAGTAGTGATCCCTTTTCCCAGCAACGCAGCTTTGCTTCTTCTTTTCTCCTTTGACGCTTGTTTTTTTTCTTCGGCGAACCGTTTCACCTCGTTTTCTTCGTCAATTCGTTTTTGAGATTTCAAGAAATATTGCTTTGTCTTTCGGTAGTCTTCTGGAATTGGATAGGCCCGACACAATTCCTCGTTTAATGAAAGGTCAACATTCCTCCTCGGTTTTGGTTTTATTGGTTGAATTGGGATTTGTTCTGAAATCAATTATTCACTTTTTGAAGTGAAGCCTCAATCTCACCTTGTACTCGATCGATTGGTTCACGCTTGATTCTAACCGTACGTAGATCATTTTGGACGACTACTGGTTGTTGGACTTCTTCAATGGGTTCTTGTTTTATTTGAATTTGCCTTGTTGGAGGGACGATTCGTTGTTGTTGCTTTTCGATTCGAATTATCATAGGCTTCGTTTCAGGTGGAAGAGAAAAAGAAGAACAAGGAGGCGTCGGCGAGTTTTCCGCACCTTCTGGAAGATATGCATCTAACCGATCAAAAAAATTATCGTAATCTGCATTCGTCTCCACTTTCCATGCAATTATGCCGAGCTGAAAAATGAACCGATGAACTACTGATTGATTTTATCGAATCAAGACTGTTAACCTAAGATGTTCCAAAGTTTTGCAAAGTGAATTTAAATGAATTTTTTTTTGTGTGGATCTCACAAAGACTTCAACAGCCTTGATCGCACAAGTCGATCATGTTCCATATAGAACTTACATTTTGAGCAGTTTCGATGAAGTTTTCTTTCGACGTGATTAATCCATATCCACAATTGCTTCCAAATCGATTCATAATTGTTTTCAAAACTTTCTTAACCGATTTTCTTGCAGTCGAATAAATATTGTCAAACTGGATTTCCGGTGCCAGAGAAGCCATGATAAGTTGAATGGCTCCATGAGCCAATCCATCTCGGGAAATAGCAACAATCGTAAACTTCTGTTGGCGTGATTCTTGACTTATCCGATTGATCAACTCCAAACATTTTCTGATTATATTCCATCGATTCGAAAAAACATGCGAACCTGAAAAAATGAATATTCATGCATATATGTACGTATATCGTTCCGTGTTAATTCCAAAAAAAAAATACATTTTTTTACATAGTTCTCAATAATCTCCACATCTTACTAGGTTTTTATTTTAAAAAAGTGGGTTTATTGCGGCTTACAATTAGAAGAAAAAAGGCCTATCGTAATTTGGATTTATCATTTACATTGTTCACCTTCTCTGTTTTTTTTTCCCAGAAAATGAAAAGTATGAAAATATTGTTACGAGACAAAGAAAACTTCATAAACTAAACGGGCTTATAAAATACGATTTTTTTGTCGAGACATAGCAACCGCTACAGATAGTAAAACTTTGCTTTAAAAAAGTAATATATTCTATTTTTTCTTCAAAGAGTTCGTTAGAGCACACTTGCACGATCTCTAACAATTTCTTGGCCATATATTTTTTGCTCGGTCTGTGTTTTTTTTTGTTTCTTTTTGGCCTGTTTTTCTGTGAATGAGTCTTTTATTGTCAATTCCGAATTTCTATTCCCTTGGCAGAAGGAGGTTTTTGATCTACCAGATGAAATAGTGTGAAAAATAAGGAGAATCAGACACTTGTAGATCAAAATATCTCGAAGCGAAAGGAATAGAAAGTTGAAATGGACAATAGAAGCTTTTAATTTTATCTATTTATCTTAGAATACAGCATCAATCAAATTTAACGAGGGTGTTCGAAATCTGGCCGGGTCATTTAAGAAAGCTTACTCAAAGACGACCTACCTACCTAAGATTTGAAAATAATGTATAAAATTCAGTCATTATATTACTATGTGTCCATGAAAGTTTAGCAAAAACCCACCTCGTAGGTCTTCGATGATATTCGAGATTCCCTGGCTCTGTCTAGTTGACATGATTTCATATTTTCTCCTGAGAACATTCAATTCGGCAATTAGAACTTTTGATCGGTCTGCTCCATCATCAACCACATCTTCGTCGATCAAATCATCAAATCCCAATTTCGACTTCAACAGTTCGAGTTTTTTCGATATGCTGTGGATAGGCAACTTTGGGAACTGGAAAAATAACAAATAATTTTTGAGTAAAGATTTCCTGACTTACTTTTTGCGCATTTTGTGCAATTTGACTATTCGACAACATTGTTATCTCCTCGATATCGAAGATAAAAACTTTATCCACTCGATGAAGCGACGATTCGGAAGATTTAACTGAGCATGATGTTGAAGAGGATGATACAATATTCGACATATTCTGAAAATAATCAATTGAACTATTGGACCATAAAGAAGGATGGTAGGTAAACCCTAGTCAAGAATTCCTAATTCCTAAACATTTTTCAACGTGTAAAAAAGAGTGCACAACACACTTGAAATGAACTCATATACGTTGAAAATGTTACAAACTACTATAAAAAATATGAGAAACCAAACATTGATTTAGAAAACTATCTACACAACAATGAATACTAGCGGAACTGTTTCTCTAGCCCTTTTCTCACACTTTCTTAGTTTTCCCAAATTCTCACCTTCAATTTTTAACCGACAATATCATGCAATAATAGAGGTAGTGAAATGAGTGATTTCTCACTGGACAGAGACGCCGAAATAAAAAATGAACCAGGAGATTGACAAGCGATATGAAAGAGAGAGGAGAGAACGCGGTTGCCGGTCGCTTGTGATCTATCCATATTTAAACTTGTCAAAATTGTGAGTCTAGGATTTTGTTTTTGAGAAACTTTCTTGAATTGTCAAAGCTGCAAGTACATTTTTTTGGAAACGAGTCAAAAAAAATTGAATGCATTTTAGAATATATTTAATATGCTCAGATAAAAAAAAATCGAAAAAAATTTTTGTAATTTTTCACACTCACAATTTTTCTTATGAGGTCAAAGATTTCTCAGAAAACTTGGAAAAATGAACGGACATAAAATTCTCATCACAACTATTATTCATAGATTACGGTAAGAACCAGAGCTGTGCCGTTTTCCGTTTCCGGATTTTCCGGATTTTTTCGGAAAATCGAAATTTTCATTTTCCGGAAATATTAACTTTTCGGAAAATCAGAACTAAAATCACGTAAGAAACATTTTGCACGAACAATGTGTGATGTATCACTGAGAACACTTCTTCATGTCATATTCTAGAGATCCCAACTCGTATTTTTCGAAAATATAGAAAATAAAATTCGCAACGTCCCAATAAGGCAGGAGCTATCCAATTTGAAGGAGAGAAATTTAATCCGAATAAATTACGGGAAACCCAACTGAACAAATCGAATAGGCAAAGGTGGCAACTTTGGAAGAATCGCCTAAGGACGGGGCATTTTATCAATATATATATATATGTAAGGTGTTCCCATCCCTGAGACAAGGTCGTTCTCTTCTTATCAAAGATGGAACGTCCTCGAGGATGATGTATTAGCTACTTGCTCATATGATCGGTGTTACTACTTGTATTCCTCTTCCATCGAGACGCGGACCATCGAGAGGCCCGGCCTTTATATCCTACAGGTCACATTACTAAAGAACCACAGTAAAAAAAGTATCTTTTTTTCAACGCGGTTTTTTGAGGCGGTGTTCGCACACATTTCCGCGAAATTCAAATCTGTTTCTTTTTCATTTTTCTTGTTGGGTATAGAAGACTATTAAAGGAGGACTGCGAGATTATTTCATGTTTCCTTCACTCTAAAGTATATGTTCATCTTAAATATGTCGCATCAAGCAAAAAAAATCAAAAAAATTTCGCACAGGAGGGCCAAACCAGAAAGGATTTTTTGCTTGCGTTGCTGATTCGGGCATGTGTGCTCTATTGAAAACGCGGGAAAGTGGAAAATGCATTTTTTATTTTTTTTTCTCTGATGGAAAAGCAAACAAAATGCGCGTCAACTTTAGTGTTTGTGTGCAATTTTCAACACACGCGCGACGAAATTTTTGCAGACCGCAGTTTCCAATTATTTCGCAGTCCACCTTTAAGAGTAAATCCGTCATCCTGGAAGTTTATAATACTAGTAAAACTTTTTTCAACCCAAAATACTATTTTTTCGAGCAAAAGCAGAAGAATAAACCAACAACAGGAAAAAATGTTTTTCTCCAGTGACGTCATGACGACTAACTCCGCCCCTTTTTGAAAGGAGAGTGTTTGTGGACCTCAAAAGTCCGCAACTAATTTTTTCTGAATAAAAAATACTTTTTTTTTTCACTGTGAGAACACCAGCTGATAAGTATCAAAGAGCTCACTCACGTTTTTATCAGCAAAGAAGTGATTTTCGGATTCTGTCTTCGAGGTTTTTACCATGGTTTATGTTATTTCCATAATGATTATACGACCAAACAACTCGTATAAAAAACAGTACTTATACATTTTATTAATAACAAATATTAAAAAAACACAACAAGTAAATACATAAATAATTATGTACATGCATACGTCGAGATGTTTTAGGAAGTGAGATGAAAACATTTGGTGAGTTGTTAATGAAAGAGCACAAAAAATAAACATGAAATTTTCAACAAGAAAGTCTAGTTGAACTATTTTTCTCAAAAAGTACAGTTTTTCAGAAATAAATCGCTTGAAGCTATGTGCTCGGTGTATGAAAAATTGGCTCTTTCATTTTAAACTAACTTGCCAAGTGGTTTTACAAAAGCAAACGAAATAACATCAAAATCTTAGTCCTGCAATTCCCCCTTCTTGAAAAATCAATTCTATTCTGGCTTGTCTTTGAGCAACAAGACTGTCACCATGATCTTTCTCGGCTTTTCTTCGATTTTTGAGGAATTTGGCGATTTCCTTACGATTTTTTTGTTTTTTCAAACGCGCTAATTCTATATCCGAGAATTTTAATAGAATTTCTTCACATCGACCGACTTCATGATTCGCTTGTTCCATTTCTATCCTGGCTATTCCCAATCCATACGCATTACGGTTCGGATCGTGCTGCTGTACAAGGACTTGTTTACGGTTAGCCTGTAATGAAAATTAAGTTATGATAAAAAATATTGAAAAGACGGGCAAATATATTCAAAACGCATAGAGTACCCATATTTACTCTCTTATAGAATTTGACTTGCTGATCATCATCCTAAAATAATGTAGTTCACCGAGTAGTTTTTGTGAAAAAATTATGTTGTCTCTATTCTGATTTTCTATTCCTATCACAAGGATAATATTTTCACCTATCAGACTAAATAGTTAAAATAAAAAAATGTGAGAATTAGACACGTATAGGTGAAAAGTAGGAATAGAACCAGTTTGATTCTTCATAACATTTTTCTACAATTTCCGACGGAGAAAAAATGTTATGATGATCAGGAGTTCGAACTCTATATATGTAAAAGTTTTTGAAAAAAAAAGTTGAATTGGGGTTCAAAAAAATTGTATTTCTAATTTTTAAACTTTTTCCCCAAAGTTTATAGAAAAATAAACTACAATACCTTTTGTGGTTTTTGTGGCGCATTCACTATCTCTCCCTCAACATCTTCAACTTTTTTTTGGCCAACCATTGATTCCGGAAGTTCTCGTTGAGTTTGTAAAGAAGTTTGATCAAGTTCATCGTGAGTGGGTTCTTGATCCTCGGCCAAGTGTTCTCTCACTTGATTATGAATCGGTTCATCAACTGGTTGCTCAACTGCTCTTTCAATTTGTGCTTGATCTTGAGCCGCATAATTCAGTGGAGCCGTTCCTTGATTTTCAATTAATTCATCTGGATGCTCCAATATTACATCTTCCTGGAGATCTTCTCTCATAGACTCCGAAATCGAAATCTCGGCTGGTCTATTCTCCTGGAGTTCTTCTTCCAATACTCTATCATGATGTGACTGTGAAGTACTTGGTTGCAGCGCGTCAGTTTGAGCTTCGGAACTGAATTTTCCGTGTGTTTCTTCAACGAGAACTTGTTCCAATGCAGATTCGGTCGAAATTTCCAAGTTTACTTCCTTTTGGGATTCATCCTTCATTGGTTCGCTTCCCATTGAGAGGTTTGCCTGAGATGTATTTGGTTGATCAGATTCAGTTTCTTGAATTTGTGTATTTGATTCCCAAGCTCGTTCTTCTGCGCAAATGAAATCCCAGAATTTCTCAGCCAGAGTTGAATCAAATTGTGCATTCAAAGCCGCTGATCCTTCCTGCCAATGCTCTTGAGTTGGAGCGTCGCTATTTGAGTTTCGAGCTTTTTTTCGCTCACTAGTTCCATCCAAAGCTGAAGGATCCATTGCAATTCTTTTTAATTGAATTTGAGTCTTCGGTGTCTGACCTCTTGCACGATTCACAATATTCACCGGAGTAGATTGAACAATCTCTCCAGATGATTGTGTCTGCGGTTCATCGCCCATTAATTCGGTAGTCAATTGAAACTGTGACAGTGATGTGGTTGGTTGAATAGATTCTTCTTCTTCATGTGTATTGAATTCTCGTGCTCTTTCCTCCACACGAACGCGGTCCAGTTGAGTTGCCTCGAATTGTGCATGCGAAGTATTTGATGCTTCTTGCATCTGCTCTTGATTCAAATTTTCGCCATCCGATTGTCGAGGACTCGTTGCCACTCGCTTTGACTGAAGTTGAGCCACTGATCCCCGACCTCTTCCACGATTCACATTATTCGATTCAAGTTGCTCTTGCGGAGCAATTGGAACGTCTTCTTGAACCTGCTCATTATCAGCATTGACATTGCGAGCTTGTCTTCGAGTTGTGACTCCTTTCCCGAGCAATGCGGTTTTAGCTCTTCTCACCGATTTCAGTCTTAGTCTTCTTTCTAAAGCTCTTTCTTTTACCTCATTCTCTCTGTTGATTCTTTTTTCTGATTTCAGAAAATAATGATTTGGGTTTTTTCGGTAGTTTTCTGGAATCGGATAACATCGATTGAGTTCCTCATGATTTGGAGTGCGATCAACCTTTCTCTGCGGCTTCACTCTCAATGGTCGATTTGGGAGCTGACCTGAAATCAAACGTTGGATCTCTAAACTCTTTTCCCAGTTAGCATTTTAATCTCACCTTGTTCTCCATCAATCGGTTCAATTTTAACTACATTTCCCGGTATCCCATTCTGAACAATTACTGGTTTTTCTTCTTCTTCTTCTTCAATAATTTCTTGCTTTACTTCAATCTGTTTTTCTGGGAAAGCTGCTTCTTGGATGCAATCTTGAGCGGATTTTTGTTGTTGCTGCTCGAGTGGAATTCTCTCAGGTTTTTCTTCATGAGAAGTAGAAGCGGTAATAGCAGACATTCTCTGAAAATAATCAATTGGGTTGTTGGACCATAAAAAAGAAGGATAAAAAGTAACAATGGCGACATAGAAAATTAATTGTTTAAAAACTGGTTGAAAAAAGTAACTGTGTCAGTTATATATCTATAAATTCAAGATATTTATAAAACAAAAGTACTTCATGCACAAAAAGCCAGAAGTAGGACATAACAATGAAAAGTTTTAGAAAACTAATATTGTGAATACGACAAAATTAGAGAGTGGCCTAGAAAACGCAAGAACCTATTTTTCTTTAATATTTTTCAAAAATTACTGTATTATTATTAAAAATTACTGTATCATATTTACAACTCGGCAGAAAGAAAATAGTATATTGCACAAAATTTGGAAGAAGGTGTCGACATACAATTTTTTATTTTACAAAATTTTGTTTGAATTCTGGGTAATCGAAAACAAATGTGAACAATTAATCGAGAAAAACAGCCCAGCTCGATTTTTTCAACCTGGCGAACTCTCCGAAAAAAATAAACTAAAAACGGTAATCTGCATTCTCTTTTGCGACAATCATGGTGCAACTTTTAATTAGAGAAAGAATATCTATTTAATCAAATAAGATTTATTAGTTTCGTGTCGTATTTTTCAAGTTTACTGTATTTGTGATTCAAAAATGTGGATTTCTGACTGAACTGGGTGTCTTAGCAGTTCTCTATCAAAACCAAACAATGAAAAAAAAACATGCAAATAAATATAAGAAGAGGAATAAATGAGCACAGCAATTACAACACTATTAATAGCGTCTACTGCCTATTTCTCTCACCTGTCATGGTAAGACCGATATGGATCGATGGGTACTTTGCATTGGAAAAAGGACGCTGTCTTTGTTTTCTACCTACAAGTTTAACCAGGAGAAACTACGAATAGTTGTGAAATACTGATTCATGAAAGAAGTTTTTTGAAAATAATAACAAGATGCTAAAGAGACACACAAACTGGTCAGCGAGTGAGAAAGTCAGAATTAACTTAATTCGTAAAAATTAAACTGATCAAAATTTACGAATCAGTATTCAATAATAAGCTTTTAAATGGATCTACAGTAAGACAATCAAAAATGAAAGCTGTAAAAAAACAACTCGCCGAACTCGAATTGGGGATACACAAATGGCTTTCACGGGATCTCCGACTTGTTCATTCGATTTAACAAATTCTCAATTTCTCGGTAGTCCGATCTAAGTAGTCATTAGTAACTAGGTCATAGTCAAGGAAGATCTACTTAGAGCTCCAACAATTACTCGTCATTTGGTGTATCTCTCAATTCATGATGTGGTGTGTCTGTTGTGTGAAGAAAGAAGAAAGTGAGAGAAAATGACGCGGTGAAAGGCCGAAGAGACACCAGTATCTTTCGTATTAGCGTTGTTGTGTTGTTTGTGTTCCCAACCCACGCCATATATACTAGTGTTCATCATTTTTTTTTTACCCCGAATGCCAACAACAGCCATCAAACACACGCAAAATATTCGTATTGCTAAATGGAGGGCAAATACGACATTCCACTAATTCAGAAACAGACCACCATATTTTTCTTTGGTAGCCGTTTTATTCAATCAAATAAAATATTTTGCTCGGCTCCGATGAAAATAATAGTCATTTATTATTTTCCGTTTTTTGAAAATAGTAATCCACAAAATTTCACAATGTTCAATTCACAAGGAATTTCAAGTTAACATTTGAAAAGCTGCAAATTTCATATTCTCATCTGAAGGTTCCATACATTTTTTCACAATTATTTCAAAAACAGATATTTATATTAAAAACAAAAATTCGAATTGGAAACAAAACACCAAGAAGATGATTTGCCCGGAAGAGTTATTACAATACTTTTGAAACTTATTAATTCGAGTGCCAAATGATTATTCTTGCGGTCTGACTGGTTCTCCATTTTCTCCTCGTTCTCCACTTTTCACAGCAATGGTCTGTTGGCGCATTTCCTGCATTGTTTGAGGGGTTTATTGGCGAAAAATGGCCCGAGATTTCGCAATTCGCAACAACTTGCCTCCGACGCTCTTGCTTCATTTGTGTTGGTCTACGATGCGGTGGTAGTAGAGTGACTGGTTGTGCTGCATTTTGAACTCCAAGTTTCCGATATTCTCCAAAATCAAAAACGCAATACTTTCCGGGAGGATGAACTCTTGGAGCAACGTATCTTTGAGGCACATGTTCCGTCGATTGCGGTTTTTCAACCGGTGGGTATAAAACAGCCGATCCCTCCAATGTTCCATTCTCATCTGAACTATTCCAATCGCGTCTCCTAATTTTTTTGTATTGTCGAAATACCCTCTTCTCGATCTCCATTTTCGACCACGCGTTTTCGAGTCTGTGATTGAATTGGATAGAAGACTGTTTCTGGTTTTTGCTGTGGAATAACAGATTGGTCGTATGCTTTTTCTTGAATCTGCGCTAGATGTTGTCCTTGATTTTCTTCTTGAGCAAAAACTAAGTCCAAAACTGATTGAGCTTCAGGATCAGTTGTTCCTGACTCCTCCTTCATTTCTTTCCGCCTTGATTCAATTTGTGGTTCTGAAGAAACTGATTCCTCCGAAAATTCTTCTGACATCTGTGTTTCTTCAATTTCAGTCTCCAATCTTTGACTTTCTTCTGGAGTAGAAATCTGATTGTGTGCTGGTTGTGCATGCGATTGGGAAGAGTTTAGTTGCTCATCTTCATTTTGTTCCAATACAAAAGATTGTTCTTGTTGTTCATCCGCGAACATCCACCCATAAATTCGATTATGGAAGTCTTCGAAATATTCATTTGTGGTTACTTCAAATGTAGCCATTCCGAGCTGAAAAATGAAAAACTTGTCTACAAAGTTTCAGACTATATTCTGTTGGAATTTACCTTTTCAGCAGCGTCAAGAGTTTCTTTTTTTGAAGATATTAATGCGAATTCGCAATTTCTTCCAAATCTGTGCTTCATTTTCTTCAGAATTTCTTCTTGCGATCTGTGAGATGTTGAATAGATGTTGCCGAATGGGATTTGGAATCCCAGCGAAGAAATGAGTAGTTGGAACATGCCGTGGGCTAATCCGTCCTCGGCAAAGATCATAATCTCATAATTCTTGTCTGCTGACTCTCTATTTTTTCTATTCACCAAATCCAGGCTTTTCCGGGCTATTCTCCATCTATCAGCAAAGAATTTCAAATCTGAAAATATGGTCTTAATAAATATAGAAATTCATTTCTGAAGTCTAAAGTAACAGCCGAATTAACATTTCACAGTTTCTTGGCAATTTTTTTTGAATTTTGAACTGGTCATTGAAAATATATGACTTTAAATAGCATTCTTGTGATATTGATGATGACTTCTGACTGGGTTGAGCAGAAAAAAATATACGGAATTTTGAATGTTCG
The DNA here is from genome assembly GCA_900536415.3 of Caenorhabditis sp. 38 MB-2015. Classification (NCBI taxonomy): domain Eukaryota; kingdom Metazoa; phylum Nematoda; class Chromadorea; order Rhabditida; family Rhabditidae; genus Caenorhabditis; species Caenorhabditis quiockensis. The sequence continues at coordinate 77,534 of LR548756.1, forward strand.
AATCACGCGAGCAACTGTGCTCTAATGCAAACAATTTTTTCTTTTCTTGTAGAACATTTTATGATTTCGTCGAAAAATGAAATGAGCTTGACTTCAGAATTTTTCAGTCTCAGCCATTTTCTAAATCCTTCATTGAAGACTATTTGATTCAAGACTCAGGTTAAGATAAAATGGTTTCCAAAAAGTTCAGACTCTGGCCTTCCAAGGCTGAGCCAGGCTGGACTACAGAAAAATCCCTTAATTCGAAAATACAATTACAGCGAATACCAACCTGGATTTTCTATTATCTTCTCCAATGATTCATCTTCTTTTCCTCCAGTTGACATTTGCTCATATAACTGTCTTAAAATACCAAATTTGGCTACCAACGTAGCTGATTCGTATGATCCATCACTAACGACATCCGAAATGTTGTTGATTATTTTATATTCAACATCGGAATCATTGAGAAGGTTTTCTGTTAACATCTTTTCAAGTTTCTCCGATAGCAATTGAACTGGAATGTTCGGACACTGGAAAATATGAATGAAACAATTTCAAGAAACATTTTTATGACTTACTTCTTCTGCAATTTTATTGCTTTAGCTATTAGATAACATTGTGATCTCATTGAGATCAAAAATGTACACTTTGGTGAACAATTCAAGATCACAATCATAAGATAACTCCGAAGAATAAATTGATGCGGAAGTCGATGGATATGAGAAAAAGTTGGACATTTCTGAAAATAGACGCTAAGATAACTTGTTGAATTATGCATCGTTAGAAAAACTAGAACTTTTCAGCACTTTTTTCATAGAAAGATAAAAATTCTGGTGAAAGACATCTAAGCATTTCGAAATTGAGCAACAACTAAACGAGACAAATTTTCTAATAATGGGGAAAGATGACGGTATGCAGGTAATTTATCAAGTCAACGATCTCTCTTTTTCTCTCACACTCTCTTCTATTCCTTCACTCTATCTCTCCTATCCTAATTACTCAATGAATGTTTTAGGATTGTAAAACGGGTGTGACAGGTGACGACCAGTCGTCATTTTTGTTTTATACACGCGTTACACGGCACCAGCCACACACTACACCCATCACAACCGGCACACGCAATACACGGCACATGCCCGTACACGCCGGTACACAGGTAAAGTTATGTATCGAGTGTATGCGTGTCCTCCGTCGCATCCATTTCACAACCCTAGACTCTACGAAAAAGGGCAGACATCAGATGTGAGAAATTGTCCAATTTGTAACCTCCCACTGAATTTACGTGTCACATGTATAAAAATACAATTTTTGTGAAATTAAGTTTTCAGAGTTTTTCTTCTGATGTGAATTCTGATAGAAACCGTGCAGTGTAACTTTTCTAATGAGTTAAATCAACTTTTTTAAAAAATAGATTAGAAAAAATAGGGTTGCAAAAAATGATAAGCACGTACGACATAGTTTTAACTTTAAAAAACCCACAAGGGTACTTTTACTGTAACTGAAACACTACGTGTTATGGACCCATACACATAGCATAAAGTACGTCGCTAACGAGTGTACTTGGGAAAAGTTCAAAAGGGCATACATATATCAAAAATATGACAACAAAACTACACAGACATACATCCTACAACAGCAAAAACAACAACAACAACATTAATGACACTCTGTGTTTTCCCGGTAACCCTTCCGTCTCGTTGTTTGCAACGTTCTCTGGTCTATCGTTGAAACCCGCGATCACTCTGTGCGAAGAGATTGGCAAATGAACGCTGTTTTCTATTTTTTAACTAAAATGACATACACAAAACACCAATATACATATACATATATATATATATACATCAGAGCTGTTCCTAAAAATTTTCCGATTTTCCTACTTTTCTTTGATTTTTTCGGAAAAATCAAATTTTCCGTTTTTTCTGAACCTGAACAGTGCATCACTTTTTTGGGGTTTTGACAAAAAAAGGGAAATTTCTCCGATTTCAGACAAAATTTTCTATTTCTGGAGAGAAAATGTACTCTTTTCAAATGTTCCTAATTTTTTTTTGGCGAAATCATTAGAAAACTGCAATTTTCCGGATTTTCCGAATTTTTGAAACCGGAAAATTTCCGTTTTCCGTTTTCCGAAAAACATTTTTCCAGAACAGCTCTGCTATGAAAATTAAAAATGAATTTGCCGCATGCCCAACTTCTTTGACTTTACGTCTCTTCAGCTACCAAGTGTTCATAGTTTGACACGGACCTATAATGCTTCCATACCTTTTTCGATTTAATTCTGAGTTTTTCTGTAATGCAAAAACAATACATAAAAATTAACAGATATTTATTCACAAAATTTTTCAAACCGGTAATCAACAATAAGACATCTTATATGGATTCTTAAACGGTTGTTACTTTTATGTGGTTGGTTGCTCAGGTTGTCTCCTTCTTGGGTAGATTGTCGGGCTCCTCTCTTTGCGCAGTTGTTGTTCCTTTTCCACTCGATCCCGATTTTTGAGAATGAAGTCAAGCTGTTTTTCGTATTCTATCCGGTTTTTTCGAAGTTCAACTAGCTTATCATGTTGATCTATTTGTAATAAAATAGCTTCACGTTGTTTTTCAAGTTGTAAAATTTCTAATTGACTTGAAAGACGACAATTATAATATTCTAGCGTTTGCCGACTCCTCTGACGATGTTGCTCAATTCGATTGGCTTCGACAGTCTGTAATAAGAATTCAAATTGAGATATTGAATGTTGTTGGCTCAAAAAGTACAGTACCTTTTGTGGATTATAAATCCAATTACGAGGTATATATACCCGATTCATCAACTCGTTGATCGTTCTTCTGCCTACTAATTCCATTCCTTTGTTTTCTTCTTTTTCTCGGTCCTCAGATAAAGTTTGAATTTCTTCTTGAATAATGATCCCAGCTGGGTCAGATTGAGCCTTGGTTGTGCCTTGTTCTTGAACTTTATCTTTCAAAGAAGTGGCATTTTGATCTTCATTTAATTCAGTTGAAAGCTCAGCTGACATATTTCCCAGAAGATTGTCATCTAATACACAGTCAAGACGAGGTTGTGAAGTGCTCGGCTGCTGTGATTCAGGTTGAGCTTCGGAACTTAGTTTTCCGTGTGTTTCTTCAACGAGAACTTGTTCCAATGCAGATTCGGTCGAAATTTCCAAGTTCACTTCCTTTTGGGATTCATCCTTCATTGGCTCGATTTCCATTGAGAGGTTTGCCTGAGATGTATTTGGTTTATAAGATTCAGTTTCTTGAATCTGTGTATTTGATTCCCGAGCTCGTTCTTCTGCGCAAATGAAATCCCAGAATTTCTCAGCCAGAGTTGAATCAAATTGTGCATTCAAAGCCGCTGATCCTTCCTGCCAATGCTCTTGAGTTGGAGCGTCGCTATTTGAGTTTCGAGCTTTTTTTTGCTCACAAGCTTCATCCAAATCTGAAGGATCCATTGCAACTTTTTTTGATTGAATTTGAGTCTTCGGTGTCTGACCTCTTGCACGATTCACAATATTTACCGGAGTAGATTGAACAATCTCTCCAGATGATTGTGTCTGCGGTTCATCGTCCATTAATTCGGTAGTCAATTGAAACTGTGACAGTGATGTGGTTGGTTGAATAGATTCTTCTTCTTGAGTATGTGTATTGATATCTCGTGCTCTTTCCTCCGCACGAACGCGTTCCAGTTGAGTTGACTCGAATTGTGCATGCGAAGTGGTTGATTCTTCTTGCATCTGTTCTTGAATTGAATATTCGCCATCCGATTGTCCAGGTTTCTTTTGCTCACAAGCTCTATCCAAATCAGAAGGACTCGTTGCCACTCGCTTTGACTGGAGTTGAGCTTTTGATCCCCGACCTCTTCCACGATTCACAATATTCACCGGATCAGATTGAACTTGACTGTCAGCTACTTGCTTACGAACTTCCTCCATTTCCTTTACCCTTGTTTCAAGCTGTTCTTGCGAAGAATTCGGGTTCACATACTTCTTCTTGAACCTGTGGTGAAGATGTTGTTCCAACAATGATATTTCGAGCTCGAGTCATTCGTACACCAAAAACTGCAGTTTTAGCATTTGTTTTCAACATTACCGCTCTTTTTCTCATTCCATCATTCGGATTTTTTGCACGTTCGGCCACCTGCTCATTCTCAACATTGACATTGCGAGCTTGTCTTCGAGTTGTGACTCCTTTCCCGAGCAAAGCAGTTTTAGCTCTTCTCACCAGCTTCAGTCTTAATCTTCTTTCTAAAGCTTTCCGTTTTGCTTCATTCTCTCTGTTGATTCTTTTTTCTGATTTCAGAAAATAATTATTCGGATTTTTCCAGTAGTTTTCTGGAATCGGATAGCATCGATTGAGTTCCTCATGATTTGGAGTGCGATCAACTTTTCTCTGCGGCTTCACTCTCAATGATCGATTTGGGAGCTGATGATGCAATAGCAGACATTTTCTGAAAACAAAAATTGGATAATTGGAATTTTCAAAGTGGAAAAGAAATCAACGGTTTGTCGGCAAATAGTGGACAAAAAATTTTGAAGATAAATAATAATATGAACCATTTTCGGTGCACAATTACCGACTCTACGAACATTTTTCAAAGTTGTCAAAAACACCTTTGTGTGGCATGGTGCTTGAATTTTGTTCAAAATACCTATTTTAGATGTGAGGAACAGTCGTCAAACTTTTTTTTCTAGTTTCTGGATGAATTTTGAACAATTTTACAGTTCAAGCATTTGTGAATACTTAATTTTTATATTGTTTCCTGTAGTTCAGTTCAGCGTCCAGTTGTTCAGTTTTTTTGTAGTTGTTGTTCAGTTGTAATTCAGCGAGCAGAAAAAATAAAAAAAAAAACAAGTTTTTTGCTTCATTGAGAAAATAAACATTCTTTTTGACTACTGTGTGTGAACATTTATGTCAAGTTGTGTGTTTGTGTGCGAACACGATGAAAATTCGGCAAATCAACGTCGTCTGACGGACTTTAAAAAAAGGGTTTTGTTCTTAAATGACAAAATTTTTTCAAATGCATTTAACACATTGAAATCTCCTGTGAAGATTTTTTTAAAAATGTTGTAATGTTTTCGAAAAAATTTCATCTGAAAGATTTTTTTTAACTACTTTTTCTCGAGTACTATTTTTTTCTGTAAAAAATCACTCAAGGGATGTACCTTTAAAAAAGTGCTCTTTTTTTCAAGATCAACTTGCCATTTTCCTGTACTTCACCTTTAAATTCTAGTGTGATTATTTTTTTCTGTAATTTGATGTGCACAGTAGAAGAAAATGCAAAAAAATTTGCATGCAAACTGACAAAAATATTTGCAGATTTTTTGCATTTGAAAACATGAACATCTTACTTTTTCCATTGCCAAAAAACTACATTTGAAATGGCGGACATACAGTAAGACACAAATTCGCGTAACAATTTCAAAACTGTATTTTGTGTCTGTCTGCAAAACTGTCTGCAAAAAATTTGCAAACATTTTTCTCACTTCACTGTGTTTAGGACGGGACAAACGAGTGAGCTGATTCAGAGAAGTGAAACAAAAGTGCTCTACAGCTTGGGAGAATTTGAATTTCGAATTTCAGCGAGTCTCTTCGTTGCAAGACCTTTCTAACTCTCTCAAAAATGAACACTGTCTCGCTTTCTCTAACTGCCTATGGCACTTTCACTCGTTTGTCCGGCTTCTCATTGGGCTAAAATGCAGTGCTTTGCACTATATTTTTTGCATTTTTTTTTTACTTTGCACATCGCATAAGAAAAAAAACAAACGACACAACAATATTATCTGCACTATTATGGAAAAGCCCCCTTTTGGTCGTTTTCAGCCTAAACATTTACATAAAGTTTAGATTGGGATGAAACTAAAAATATAAAAATCTGGTGTATGAAAAAAATATTTCGAAACATAGCAAAAAAAAAGAAGAAGAAGAGACAGGGGATGTGGTCAGCTAGCAATTCTTTTTGAAAAAAGGAGACGCAGCGACAAAGTTATTATTTTTTCTCCGTGGTGTTTGCATACATTTTAGAGAAACTTAAATTTTTGTTTTTGTAATCTGTTAAGTTTAAAATAATTTGGCAGATGGCTTCGGGAAAGGATTTAACTTTATTGAGAAGTTTATCAGACCAGTAAACGATTTTGTGAGACATTCTAAAACAAAATATAATGTGTCACATAAAAGTTGGCAAGAGGAGTGGAAATTTCACATCGTGGTATATTAATTGTTTTTATTGATTCACCATTTTCTGAATCCTGTCCCTCCTTCAGATGGTTTCTGATTAAACTTGGAAAACAAATTTTAAAGGAAATCAATCCCTTTAAATGACCCCTATTTTTCTTTCATCAAACAGAAGTTTATTACCTTGTTACCCACTCTTCCAATTCTCATAAAATGAAAATTTCATTTTCGACAAAAAACTTCGGAATAAAAAGAAAAAATATTACTTTTAAATTTGGAATGTAATTATTTTTTGCCGCGTTTAATTCTGTTTTGTCGTAATTGTGCGTCACAGTGTATGCAGTGTCACCACGCGGCATATTATTTCACGTGAAAGTATTTTTATTAATTTTTGAAAAAATTTATTTTTTCGATTTTTTCTTTTTGAAGACTAAAATTTAAAGAGAAAGACTTCCTTTAAACTTTTTGAAAATTCGGATTTTGTAAAATTCTGGTAAAAATAAGTACTGGGAGTTATCAAGTGGCTAATTTTTTCAGGTCATTTTGACATTTTTTTCTTAGTGGTACAGTCAGAAATCTTCAGCTTGCCAGGTCAATTCACATGGAACCGAGACTGCGAAAGCGAAAGAATTTCAGAAGTTTTCAAAACAACAATTGTCGAGTTTTAGAACGTTTTATCAAAGACTTCCAAGAAGTCAGAGAATCTATGCTTCTGAAAACGTGTCTATATATGCAAAGTGTATTGATTCTAATCCAGAAGCTTTAGAGCCTCGGATCGATACATCCTTACATGAAAAAAACTAAGATATTCAACACATATTTATTGAACACATTATAAAAAAATTACATACATAAAAAGAAAGATTAAAATAGAAGAGTTAGCAGAAAACGGGCAAAAAATCAGAGATCCAGTCATTCCATCAGCGAAGCATGTCTTTTTCCAAGCATCAGTAATTGTTCTTGCATGCGATTCCGTTCTTCACGAACCGCCTTGCGGTTTTCCACGACGCCAGTCCGTTTTTGGTGAAGTTTAGCGATTGTTTCATGTCGTCCAGTTTCCAACAATTTAGCATCGTAGTGGTCTTCAAGTTTCTTAAGGATCAAACCTTCTTCATAAAGTCGGTTGAGACGTTTCAACAATTTCCTAGTCTTTTCCATCTGTTCCTTGACGTTCTCTTGTTCAATTTGCCGATCTTTTTGTTCTTTTCTCTTCGCTTCGATGATCTGTAATGATGATAATATTGAGATGATGAATATTGGTGGCTCAAAAATTACAATACCTGCTGTGCTTCTTGCTTTTCTTCTTGTACTCTACTTTCCATAGCAATCGACTGTTGGTGCATTTCTTCTTCTTGAATCTGTGCTGAGCTTTGTCCTTGGCATTGGTCTTCTTCTTGAGCCGGGACTGATTCCAAAACTGATTCAGCTTCTTGAGCAGTTGCTACTGGTTCTTCCTCCATTACTTCCTGCATTAACTCAGCTTGCGGCTCTGCAGATGTCGATTGCACCGACACTTTTCCTTGATTTTTAGTTTTAATATTTGCCAATCTCCTACTTCTTCTCAAAGTTAGGATATTGGTGTTTCTCATCACAACCACTCGCTTTCTGGAGACTTTCTTCATTCCTTCTCTTATCGATTCCAGTGAAGCACTCGGTTGCACCACTTCTTGGCTCTGATTCTCACTGTCAGCATCGGTATCATCATGAGCTTTGCTTCGAGTCGTCGCTCCTCTGCCAAGTCGTTTGGCAAGTTCTCTATTCCTTGCCATCCGTAATTCTTTTTGTTCTTGAGCTCTTCGGATTCTTTCGCGTCGAGCTCGAATTACTTTAAGCGGAAGGAAAAATGAACCATCGCCTTTTTCAGGAATCGGATAGGCGCGATCCAAAATTTCATTGCGTTCATAGCTAATGTTTCTTTTCGGTTTTTTCCTTCTTGGTCCGTGGTTCAACTCGGCGTCTGGACATTCTCGTTTCACAGGTTTTGATGCTGCACAATGACCTGAAAATATAAGATTTGGTTTATTATATTATTTCCGAGTCAAAATCTCACCATTCACTTGATTTCCAACTCCAAATGATTCTCCTTCCTCCATTGGTTCAACTTTAATTACAATTTCTCGGAGTTGCGGCGCTTGATTATTATATTGTTTCTGTTCTTCTCCCTCTTCGTCGATTGGTTCACTTTTTATTGAAATTTCTGGTCGTTGAGGAACTTGAATATTGTGTTGTTGTTGTTGTTGTTGTTGTTGTTGGTCTCCTTCTTCCATTACTTCCAGTGATATGTTTTCTTGAGCATTATCCAGTTGTTGATGTTCTTCATGTGATGATTGAGATAATTGTTTTTGCTGCACATTTTGGAAAAATGCTTCGCGCAATTTTTCGTCATAGTTTTGGAATTTTTCATTGACTTCCACTTTAATTTGAGCGATATCAAGCTGAAAAAATGAACAGATTGTCTACAAAAAATAAAACTTGAAAGATTTTGCGTTATGAAAAGAAAATGGAATTATAACTTACGTATTTAGCTATTTCTAGTGTCTCCTCCGACGAAGTCACGATTGAAAATTTGCAATTTTCGTCAAATTGCTGTTTAATATATCTCAGAATTGAAATGGTGCCTTTTTGCGATATTTCATCTGCCGAATAAATATTTTCGATAGATATTTGCGATGCCAGTGACGAAGTGATCAACTGCATGATCATATGTGCTAGACGGTCTTCACCAACCACCACAATCACATATTTTTCATTGTCTGGTCCTTGATTCTTCTTATTGAAAATCTCTAGGCATTTCCTGACGTTTCTCCATCTTTGAGTGAAGGAGATTGAACCTGAAAACACAGTTTTGAAAAAAAATGAAAATGAATAAATGGCCCAGCCGGGAATCAACCATGTGCGTTAAATCTGGTAGTATTCAAAATTCTTAGGTATATTGAAACAATGAAAACTTCTAAAAAACGTTTTTCTAAGTCTGGTGTGAGGGGAAAATCTGCTAAACTTTTAATTTTTTTAAGTTTCTGGTTTGTAGCATCGATATTCTTAACTTTTACTTTTTTTCTGTATTTAGCTAATGTCATTTCATGTTGGGAAATGTTGAGAATTCTCTCATTTTCGACAATGGAAACACACAGAAACCGTAATAAAAGTCAAAGGAACACCCTTGGTAACGAAAAGGTCTCCAAGCAACGATAATATTTTCGTTATTTTCCATTGTCGCAAATAAAAATTTTTTTTTGTTGTTTTTTCAAAAATCTTATCAATATAAATACTAGGATTCATTCAATCAGTCAAACAAAAAATTGTAAACGCTCGTTGATCGGAGAAAGACGCTCTTTTTCATTGAAAATCGTATTCTAACAAAAAAAAATCACCATCCCTCACTTTTTGGATAATTTATTTTCGAAAAAAAACTCCCACATTGGAAAATAATTTTCTCCGCTAAAAATATGAACAATCTTGTTTTGTTCATTGAGAAAACAATTCGTTCGAGATACGGCTTGTGAAAATTCACGTCAAGTTGTGTGTTTTTGTGCAAACACGACAAAAATGTGACAAACTTAAAACGTTTTTTATCATTGAATTACTGAGAAGATGAGAAAAAGTTTTGTATTAATTGAAAAATGCTTCTCAATTGTACAGCGTCTTTAATTTTCGAAATAATTCAGAGTTTTAGTAAATCACTTTCAGAAAAATGTGAGGTTGGCTTTCTTACAAGGGAACCTTCACATATGGAAGTGGGACTTTCAAATGAAACATATATAGTCTGGTAGTTTTCGATACGCTAGAAACGATCCTGTAAAAATTAGCTGCGTTTCGGTCAGCTGAGCTCCAAAAAACATGCTCCAAAGTTTCACGATTTTTTCACCATTGCATAAAAAATAAAACATCGAAATAGTGTAAACAATTAAGAACGAGGCAAAATGTGTTGAGGTGGCGCAGCCGGGAGGAGGAGGTTGCGTGGAGTGGATGGTTCTGTGTTCGACCCCTGCCGCAGGCGAAACTTTTTTTTTTTTTTTTTTGAAACACGTGGTTACTTGAACATAAACATTCAAAACAAACATAACTGCAAAACTTTTTAAAAAATTGAAAAATAACACGATAACAACTTAACACGAATTGTGTGGCTCCTCAACACTATGTTTGAAGCAGAAGACTTCTTGACACCAACCACATTTCAAACACCCAAAATCATCACAATTCGTTTTTGAACAACTCAAAGAACTATCAAAAGAAGTACAGTACTTCGGCGGAGTTACGAAGTCGGAAGGTCTGTCAATGAATCCAGCTTTGTACCAAGCATACTTTCTGTATTCCTTGAAACGATCCGCTTTGAACTGGTGATAAATAACCGATAGAATCTGAAAAGTGTAATTTCCCCTTCAAAACTAGCACCAAAATGTGCGAGCAGTAAGGATATAACAGCGTTTGGCCTAGATGGCATATCTAAAAAAAAATTTCGAAAAAGTGCAGGCCTGCATTTGAAAATCATTAAAACAAAAAAAATTTAAAATATTGATTTTTCCGAGAAACAACGTGGGTGTTTACACGGAATTTATTCTCCTACAGTAACCACGTGTTTCAAAAAAAAAAAAA